>JAPMOR010026997.1:716957-773448 GCA_026543865.1 Argiope aurantia
TCAGATTCTAATGAAAGACAATATAAAGCTGTTTTCCAATATGACAATGTTTGGCTATATCTTGAAAAATCAGTAAAACTCTAAAAGACTTTGTTGAGATATGGTGACCTTCCCTCTGTATCGACCTTTTATACGGAAGTCAAAGATTGACTTGTTCACTGAATTATTTCAAAATAACTACATTTGTTTTCAAAAATTCATTTTTAATCTGGTCAATAGGTAAATGATACGACTGCAATTTAAAAAAATATTTTTAATTAATATTGCTTTCATTTTAACAACAACAAAAAGCAAATGTTTATTTGTACTTAAAAAAAAACTATGAACTAAAATGTTTATACATTTAATTTTTTTTATTGGGAAAATTAAACAAAATTTCTAATTTGTGTTTTTCTGAACCCCATTCTATGTTTTCTTTACATAAAATCTTTTTTTTAAATTTTTTTTTATTAAAAGTGACTGATATGAGAACTTAAATATTGAATCGTAAAATAATGATAGAATAAAGGTCAAGACTAAAGGTTTCATTTACAAACCTTGTATTTTCTTACAAAAAAAGAGTTTGTTATCTATATCTGATGGTTTAAAAACAATCATTTGAAGTTTAATTAACAATGACATACTCATTTTCTGAACATTGATTATTCAATATCATTATTCTTTCATTTTTATCATGTTTTATATCTTTCACATTATCACTTTTTTCTGAATTCTAGTAATTGATGAGACTACTGACCTTTCAAAAGGAGAGAGCACTTTTTGCAAATCGAATGGGGCAGCATCCGTTCTTGGGCCCCTTTCCGAGAAGCTAGAGTTGGCTGTGCTGGTGCGCGAGAACCTATCCACCACGGTGGACACGGAGCTTCCAGTGTCGTCGGTGTCCGATTCCAGCAAGGCCTCCATGTCGTCCTCCTCTTCAGGGATCACATCCATGTAGGAGAAGTCTGATGGAGGCTCACGGAAAAAGGCTTGGTTACCGGACAGAAAAGCATCCCACGCTGTGAAAGTGGACGGAGAGGGATGGTCATCCACTGGATAGAATTCGAGGTCAGCGTCCATATCGAAAGGTCTTAAGAAAAAAATAATTTGTTAACAGCTACTATCTGATAGTAAAGTGTACTATCTGATAGTATAGTATTTATTGAAGCAACAGAATTTCAAGAAATAATATGTTGCTGTTTAATAATATATCTGCTACACAAAATAATATTTCTGATAGTAATTAAAAATGTATACAAAAAGTTGTCTTCGTCTGGGCAGTTTAAAAATTTATATGGATTTTTTTTTTGCCTTTAGTTTAATGTTAGTTTCAAACATTTGTAACATATCCCTGAAAAGATTAATATTCATAGAATTTATGCCATTTCGTACTAAATCTATGATTCTGTACTATTTAATAACTGAAATTTGCAATACATTTTTAATAACAATCGAAATATTAATCTGCATTTCGTAAGGTATATTTTGAATCTTTTCATTTTGCAATGCCATTTCACAAAACTTGACAATGAGTCACGATGACCGATTATTTGTGCTGAAATGGACTCGAGCATTCGCCCATCAATCAAATTTATAAATATTTATTTCTGCAAACGTTTACCCACTATTCAAAAATTGAAAAGCAAATTCTTTGCGATGCTTTGGTACTTTAAAACATTCGTAATAATATCTGTTCATATCGCCATTCCAACAATCATTGTTAATAATGATGAATGCATCATCAATTTTATACCTGCCATGCATCAACTCCTTTGCGATTCTGGGATATAGATCAATATTTAGGAGTAAAGTTTTTTTTAAATATAATTAGAAAAGAGCTGCTTTTTATTAGTTCAGCTAAACTGACAATTTAAAATAGACCGTCAGATGTCTTTTAGTCTTATTAAACCAATTTTCAAAAATTAAAAACTGTCACATCTCTTTAAAATTTTTCAAGCTAAATAAATATTTGAAAGCCAAGAAAATTACTTGAATTAAACAAGGTTCTCTAATCGCAAAATTTTTTCTTGAACCGTCATTGAAATATTTTTGCAATGAAAGGAACATAATCAGGTTTTTGTGAACGAATTTATATGAATGAGGCTATGAATATTGCACCGAGTGAAATTTTCAAAATGAATTGACAATGTCAGATTTAAATTTGAATTGCAATAAACTTCTACTCAATAACATGGATCCAAAAAGCAATTTTGAACGTCTCATTTAGTATCCAATTAACAGATGCTTTAACTAATTTCAGCAAATCCATGACAATCAATTTTTTTTGTTCATAAAAATACTGCAAAACTTTCTTAAATGTGTATTATGCGTTATCATGATATTCACTCAGAAGTTTAATTAAAAAACATTTTTATAAGAGAAATTACAAACTATTTTCCTATACAAAATTCTTCTGTGAAAGCAGAAAGAATAAACTTATTAAAAATTTTATTTAAAATGTAAAAGGTCAATTAATTCCTTTCAGCACGTTTCAATGTCAATACTTTTTCTATTAGGAAAAAAACATAAATCTAATGAAGATGTTGAAGTATTTAAATGCCTGCTTTCTAATCATTAATTAAAATACAGCATCACATGCGTTGAAAATAAACTTTTCAGTAATATATCTTGGTGGAATAAAAAAAATGATTCACTGTATTTTCACACATATATCGAAAAGAATACTCATTTAATAATGAAAGAACATTTGATTTAGTTTAATCAACAGCAGTTTCTAACAAATAAAGATGGTATAAAAGATACAACTTGAGTATATTTCTTACTTTTGATGCGCGGATGGAGGCGAGGAGTGCAACTTTTTAAGGATGGAGGTGGAGGAATATTTCTTGTGCTGCTTCGTCTCTTCACCAAAGGTTATCGTCTGCGTCTGGAGATCATAGGTTCGAGAGGATGGAAAGGAATTATTATCGCAGGTGCACGTGATCTTGGGGTTCTTCTGCTGGGGGATGTCAAAAGAGACGGATTTCCGGAGGAGGTAACCCTTCCGCTTTCTCTCCATCCTCCCCATCAAGAGGAAATCTCAATCTTCCACATGGTTCTTCTGAAAAAAAAATAACAAAGCATCTTTTAGTTCACATGCATAATAATTTCTTTTTCGAAAAAAATTCCTAACTATAATAATAAACCAAGCGAATAAAAGTAAGAATTATTTTTTATTCTTTGTTAATCGTTTTGTTTTATACTATAATATTGTTATTAATTGCGGATGACGCTATAACACTTTAAAGACTTTTTAGCGCTTTATTTTTTTCTTTTAAAAATAGAGGACATAAAAACTATTTTTCCAGAAAGTAATTTCGAAACTTTTTTTAAGCACATACCTCTTCTTATAAATTTTCAGAAATTGGTGAAGAATAAATAGGAGAAAAGAAGAGATTAATCATTGCCAAAATGCACAGGATTGTTAGATAAAAGATGTAAATAATCAGAGTTCAAAAGAGAGTTCTTTATTGAGTTCAAAAACAACATAATTAAGTTATGTAAACCTAATGCGCTCGTGAATCATACGATATTTTGCGAATTCACACGATAAGCAGTTTAACAGAATAATAAATACAGAGTTGACATTGATATATGGCCAGATATCAAACATTATTTTCAAAAATATGACGCATAACATAATCAATGATATATGAAAATAAAGAAAAATCTCTCATTTTTTTTCCAGCTGCAAATGTTCGAACTGTTCTTAACATGACAGACATTTAATTTGTAGTCAAGTTTCTTTCAGAAATTTTGCACCGCCAATGATGCTTAGTGCAGCGTTGATGGTTCTATAAGTTCATTGATTGTTTCCGGCAATAGGGGATCATAAAAAGGTTATGTGGAGTAATTCCCATAAAAAAATATTACATTAGTAAAATTTGACGATCTTGGTGGCCATGTGATGAGAGGGTAATTTTGAGTTACCCTCTCATCCATTACAGTGTTGTTCAAACTTAATTTTGATAGAGTACAAACCACCAAATTTAACAGGATAAGACCCCATCTTGTTAAAAGATAAAATTCGTTGTTGTGGAAATAACAAACTTATCCAGATAGATATCTCTGTCGAGCGATATTAAAAACAAAATTTGGGACATCTTTTTTCCCCTATATATCATTAATTATATTTTAAGTAACAGTGTTTGTAAATATAAAATTTTAAAATATTATCATTTATTTATGTATTATGTATGTCCCTGTAGCTGAACGGTGAATGTTGAAATATATTTTGTACTCTTAATACATTATGAGTTTAAGGAAACTTATGTCGATGAAATTGGATGCTACTATACTATTTCTTATCGAAAGATGCGACATATTATTTCTAAACAAACTTTCAATAGCTCGTTAATTGCTTTAATTTAATTTTCTTGCTTTGATTGAAAAATTAAATTAGCGAAATAATTTTATTTCGTTAACAATAAAACGTTTTAATGTTGCAAGTATTAACATAGTCATAGCGAGAGAAAAAGTGACATATTACAAAAACTTTTTAGAGAGAAATTTTTTATAACACGAGATGGATATATTTTATAGTTAAATTTATAAACGATAAGCAAACAGTGGCTTATTTAACTTAAATTGCCTGCATGTTGAAAACAAACTTAAATAGTAACGGCATATTAAAATAAAAATTAAAATGTCATATTTATCGTATAATAAAATAAAACAGATTCATTTGCTTATAATTTTTTAATTCATTTGTTTATAAGAATTATAGATGGGAAATATCCAATATCTCTTATAATTTTCAATTAGTAAAAAAGACGCAATCAGTTTAGTTGCATAACTTAAATTTCCTTACATGTCAGAATTAATCATTATTTCATAATAATGAGTCCTTTTATATAGCATTTTTATAAGTAAAATTTCAGAAACATCAAATAAAAGCTAATTGAATTCTTTCTTGTAAAATAACATTATTGTAATTCATAGATGGCAGCACTACTAAAGCAATCTTGTTTATTTTAAAGTTTTTATCTTGAAAGATTTTATCGGTTTAAAATAAAAAAAAATCATACAGATTATTTATGTTTTAAGATATTTTTGAACAATATATGTATATTTTAAAAACTAAATCACTTTATAACTTAATAAATTATTAATTAGTTAATGTTAACTACCACTGTTGCAATTCTAGTTCATTGAAATGCCAATAGATGGCAGTCTATCCTTTCTGAAGGGACGCTGCTTCGAGAAATAGTTCAATTTTCTATTTCATTATAAGTAAATTTAGTGAATTATTAAGACTTACACTATTACAAGAATTAAAAGAATTAGTGAAACATTGGTTAAATATAATATGTGATGACGAATTTAAAAAGTGAATTAATTTTAAGACAACATTGTCTTTTTAATAAAGTTTTATTATATGGTGATCCTTTCACGGAGCAGCACCCTTACAAGAAAATTCCTGACGTATTGATAATTGACTTATTTAACTTACAATAAGGTAGTAGACGCCTTTCTCAGGGCTATGATAATTTCTTAAATTTATGAACAAGTTTTGATTATTCGATCCATATGCTTTGTTGCATAGAAAAGTTTACGAATCAGAAATTGCAATCTCTATGATGTTTTGAGTAACGGAAAGGAATTTTGAATGCTTGCTTTTCCTTTGATATTTAAATTGTTTTAAAAGCTTATATTTGGATAACAATGTGAATACCTTTGAAAAATATTAATTTATAAAATATCTTACTTCAATGACAACTCCGAGATTAGATATTATTCCAAAAATTGCACGAGAAAGTCTTAAACAATATTCAGGTACGTGTAAAAGTCTTCATAAATATCTCAATACAGTATTTTTGCATTTCAGAAATACAAAAAACACAATCTATCTGTTGATTCTTCAGTTTTGTTTACTACTGAAGTTTACAACGTATCTTTTATTTGTTATGGTGAAAATAAAACAGATCGTGGAGGAATTACGCCAGGTCTTCTATAGTGTGAAATTCTAGCCCTATAGTAGCACTGGATCCAGAATACATTTAAAATCAAAGAATTGATGGAACGAATTTTTTTTTCTACTATCAGATTTAATTGATGATAAATCTTTTGCAAAATTAGAAAAAAATACAAAGCATGATTGACATGATTTCCTCTTAAACAGTATTATTAGCATTTTCTTCTTTTCGATCTTACTCATTGAACAACACCATTTCCACGATACAAATTTCTGCATGTTTCTGCTTTTCTAAGGACAGTGTATTTTTTTCTTTATTCGTTATAAGAATCAAAATTTTACCTTTGCACTCGAAAAAGTAATTCGATAGATAATAATTCACTTAATATAAGGACTTGTTTATTGCACCAAAAATAAATACACACGATTGTTTTAAGTTGAATTTCCCTGAAAAAATGAATCTACATCTTTTTACCATTCTATAGGTATTTTTAACAACTGAAATTAAAAAATAAATAAAGCATCTTGAATGGTGAGGGATTGCAAAGGATTAATTTTATGCTTAGTTTTTAAATACTTAAATTTATATATAATTAAGATTACTTTAATTTACATGTACGGAAAAGAAAACAAATACAACTTTTTTCTGCATTCGCTAAAAAATTATTAAAAACAAAAACAATGGGTCGCTCTTTATGCACTAAAAGTTTCCATAAAAAGTATTTCACTTTCATAACAATCATTTTATTAAAATTAATTTGTTATTTTTTATGTATTCAATTACACATTCTTCTAAAAGAGATGACTGCAATGAGATTTCAAAAGTCTTGAAAATATCCAAGATGCATTTAGATGTTATTTAGAATTTATAATGTTAATATGGTTTATGCACATTTCTATGCACGATTTTATCAATTTTCTTGCTTTTTTTAAATTCTTATTAATATTTTTCTTTCTGTTTTTTTAAATACAATTGCTAAACTTCATTTACTTTTTAAGAAGATTAAATAGTATTAATTATTCTGTTTGTATTTTTTATCGATAGCAAATGAAATTCCAATACGGCTATCAAAATGTATTTATGTAGAAGGTTTTCCCATTAATTCTTTGAGTATTAAATTAAAACCTAAAATAATCAAGGTAAAAATGTTTGGAGATGGAGAACTGCTAATAACGTAAGAGCAGTTTCGGATTTATCAAGCTATACAAAAGAATTACACCTAAAGTTTTATAAACAGTTTTCGAAAAGATTTTCTGAGGCAGAGATTTCGAAAGCGATGTTTTTAATGCGAATAATGCTCCACTGTTTTTTTTTTTCTGAATCTTCCAACGAATCTATTTACAAAATCTATTAAATACGAAAGTGTAATCGAAACTTAAAAACGACAGTGGAGACTTCACGATTCAAGAAATTCGGGACTTGAGGGATTTAAAAAAAAAATGCTATGTCCAGATTACAATTTTTATTATTGTAGTATAAATCGAAATTAATTTTATAAATGTATTTAGAAACTAAATTACATTTGAAGGAAAGAAAACAATATACAATTTGAATGATTTTCTTTATTTTTTAGCATTAGGTGGCGACTCTTATTACACGGAGTCTATTGTTATTTAAATTGTTATATTACTCTAATCAGATTACACTTAAGGTAATGAGATCCATCCTTTCCTTCCAGATAAACCCACTCACCAGCAGTATCAGCGGTGGAAAGAAAGAGAAAATAACGGAACGAGAGGAAGAATTAACAAAAATAAATCGAAACGGAGACATCGATTGAGTGTCGTCGGCTATCATCCGTTACGGTTGAGGAGAGACATCGAAACTGTTTTGCGTTGGTGGGTGAAAGCGATCCAATTTTTATTTATGATTTCGAATTTTATCTTTAGCTGTTGAATAATGATCGTAAATTTGATACCTTTGACAAATCGTGCGCCTATCAACAAAACACGGAAATGTAAGCGAAAAAAGATACATAAATATTATATTTAGTTTCATTTTATGGTTCAAAGGAAGCAGAAATGGACGTACGAATAAGGTTCTGAATAGGTTCAATTCAAAAGGTTATATGACCGGAAATGGAAGGCTGTAGCAGTTGCATTCCTCTTATCTTCTCTTTTGGATACTAGATGGCGATACTTGATGAGGCCATCCCATATGTCATCCCATAGTGCATTGCGATTGTAATTAGAGATGTGATGCTGAACTGTGAAGCCACGCGCGTGAATGTCTTGTCTTTGTGTTAGTGTATGTTTAAGTGTGTGAATGTGATTATTAAAGAAATGTTTCCCACAACATTCGTCCTGTTGCTTCTTGCACAGATCATAATAATCTACATACCACCACAAGGCGATTTTTCCTGCTTCTGTTATTCTTATTCCAATCCTTAATGCCAACAGAAAGAAAAGGATAAATAATAGGAAGCATTTAAAATGCATAATATCATATGCAATAGATAACTTCATTTTTGCATTTGAAAACATTAGTTCGAAATTTCACGAATAAATACGTAATTTTTAAAAGAGTAAAAGAATTGAAAAAGTTAGGAATTTGTATCTGTTATTCTCGAAAGATAATTTTGAAAGAAAAAAAAGGTAAAGAAAAGATTTTTATTCAATGATGGCAACAAATAAAAAAAAAGGAATGTTTTTTTTAAAGAAAGTGAAAAAATGATAACAGCAAAATGTTGCCAATAATCTTAACAAAATAAGTTTTAATCATCTTATACTAAAGGACCAATATTAATTTTTTTAAAATTAAATATGCAAAGAGTAATATTTAGAAGTAATAAATTAAAGGAATGAAACATATTTAACTGTAAAGATTTATTTAAAAAATATTTTTATAGTCCTATTCATGAGTTTTTACCATATACTGAAATACTTTATTTTTCAACAGCAGTTATGTAACTTTATTCAAATCAGTGCAAGGATTAAGAGAAAAGTAAGTAGAAAACAAATTTTAAAATAAAATTGTGTTATAAAAATGTGCTTAAAACAGTTCAAAATGTTATTTAAAATTTATTTTTAGAAATATTCTAGGTTCAAATAAAAATTGTGATGTTAATTAATTCAATGTTAAACCATTTAAACTTAATAACCAGACATATTGCATGAGGGATACAATTAATTTAACACAAAGTTAAAATTTGAGTCCAAATACAATTTGTAATCATGGTCAGATAGCGAAGGCTTAAGTTTCCTACACAGTATTCGTATAGCTTTAAAACAAGACGCTAGTTTTGCAAATAAAGCAACTACCACACGTTGCCAAATGGGGAAAGTTAAAGATCTGAAACAGGTTAGAAATGTTGATAAGAATGAATTATTGATACATATTTCTTTAAACAGCTTGATAAATATTTATCTTATGCTTCTAATTAGCTAAAAAATTATTTCCCTTCATTTGAAGAGAAATGCATGTATATAGGTTAAGGTCCACCTTCGGAAATAAGTTCACGAAGGAAAATGTTTCAAAAATATTCAACTGCATCATTTAAAAATTCAAATAGACATTTTGTGAGAAAAAATAATGAGTGACAGATTTTTTTTTTTTGAAAATTTTTGCATTTCATACATTGTTAGAAAAGTTAGAAAACTGAAAGAAAAAAAAAGCAGAAATCGTAATAATCATAAAGAATTATTTAAATTAATAAAATCTAATAACATTTCTTCAACCTATTTTCTTCCCCAAGAAAGATTTGGAATCATTGACATTTTTCAGAAACGAGTCATAAATTCAAGTGCATCATAAAGAAGGAAAACATAAGAAGCTTGTTATATAATTATTATGGAGCCTGTCTGATGAAAAATATTACTTTTTTTTTTTTTTACAATTTTAGGGAAAAAATTAAAAAAATTATTTTAGCTTCATTTCTTCAAATCAACAATATTTAGTAGTCATCCGATTTTAGTTCACTGCTACTTTTATATGATAAATTTTTTTTGAAGGATATAAGAATGAATTTCAATATATTGGGACACCGCCATAAAGATGCAGAAAAAACAATTTTTACTACAGAGCTTATCTCAAATTGTGACCGGTTTCATTTTCCAGTGAATTATACAACCGCAAAGGAATTGCCAGTTTTTCGTGAACTTTTCAGTATTAATCTATGGTGCAGTCTAAATAGCCATTACCGATAAAGGTATAATCTCTCCCGTAGGAGGTAGGTCTTATCAGTATGGAGATGCATGCTCCACATCATTACTTTACCCACCAAGAAAGCGAAAATCAATCCCCATTCCAGAAACTTCTCATTTCCATTTTTGGGTTCTCCACCCTCTGGTGGAGTACCAGTGAATTGAATAAAAGAAGCGAATACACAGAATATGGTGTTCGACTTTGATGAAATACGAATTCACAATGCAACAAATGTACGCAGCATGAAAAATACATTGATAAATAGTATCAATATAAACATCAGACTTTTGGAATGTTTAAAATGTTCAATGGATTTGCCATCCGAAACTAAGCGCATTTTGCATGTTGTAATTCGAACAATTATGCTGTTGTCTGTTGTACAATGCCAATTTATATTCTGTTACACCTATATTCCACACGTTACTCGATTTACAAAGAAATAACTTCTCTTTAGTTACTTTCGTGTTGCATTCGGTAAAAACGAATCGTTTAAACCGAATAAAACCCCATGACTATAAAGTCATGCTCATTAAATGAAACTTCAGTATACTTAGTTAATTATCTTAATCAGTAGCGTTACATTGACTATCCAAATGAAAGAAAAAGAATAGTTGTATCACAGAGATTTCGAGACGAGGCTTGTCGAAATTTAAAGAGAATATACAAAACGAGTTGAATTTCTTGAATAATTTGTATGGGCTGATATATGGAAAAATTCAATTGCACAATAGTTTCCCTTTATCTACGACCCTTTCATATTTTTTTCTATCAATAATCAAACAAATTCCTTAAAAAAAAATTCTGCAATGTTATTTGACTTTAAAACTTTTTATTTTATATTTTTAAAAAGCATAATTATTTTTACACTTATTTTTTCAGTAAATAAATAGCACACTTCAAAAAATTGAATTAACTTGAAATTATAAATGATAATATGAAGCTCAAAAATCAACTGCATATAATTAATTTTTGTAAGATTTAGGAAAAGAAATTCTCTAAAACCCTTACATTTTATAATACCCAATTGCACAATAAAAGAATGGAAACGCTTGTAGAATAATTTTGTCTTAAAGATTACAAAATATTTACAATTGAAGCTTAGATTGTTATTAAAAGATTATTTTTTTCTGACATTAGCAATAGTTCTTTTATTTCCCCAGTGACCTATTTCCACATTTAAAATCAAAGAAAAATAATTGCATTTACACTAATAATATGAATTGCGAATTAAAATTGGTCAGTTGAAGCACAAATTCAAAATAACAGCTATTTTGATACAAATAAATGACAATGGCAAAATAAAAACTCGTCATTTGACGGACATCTCATCTGTTACGCCTGTGGATAGGATACATAATAAATGTATACACGGGAAAGATCTCATTATTTGGCCTATGTAATAAATTGAAGCCTCTTATTATTCACACGCTGTAAACAGGGTCGCGAGAATTTTTATGACTGAATTTTCTTTTTTACACCCCGCAGCAAAAGCATTTTCAACATTTGACTGATGTATTTCTTTCCTCAGTGACAAAGAAAAGTTCACGAGTGCAACCTCCCCCCCCCTTTTTTTTAACTTTACGATTTTATTCGACTCTTTCGTGCTGGGGTCCATACAATTGTGATCATTGAGTGATAAATATTTGCCCTATTTTTTTATTTGTTGGTGACGATTTATTTATTGCAGTATTTGAACGATTTAGAATTTTTTTTTTTTGTAAACACTTTAAAAATAAGCTTTTTTTCTTTAATTATCTTATAATCTATTTGCATTTAAGATGCATTTTTTTTTGTCAGTTTTCGGAAGCAAATGATTCAACTATTATATGGAGAGTTCGATTTTTTCGTACTCTAATGCAATTCCACACCCTTTGTGCGAATGAAATAAATTTGGCAAGTATGTTTCTTAGCATCTAGAAAGATAAATTGTTATATTAAAAAATTTTACGAAAGCTAAAGTATGTGAAATGGAGACAGAGGAATTTTACACTTAAACGTCACAAATTTGATACATATCATCGAACAAAAAATCATTTTATACCATCTCAAAATTCAAATATTAATTTTCAGTGACATATTGTTGTACAGAAATAAAATTTTTCTTTCATTTGAATAAATTTTTAAAAATGTTTGCACAAATATACCAATTCCAATTAGGATTAAGGGTTTAAAAACATTCTAAGGAGATAAAAATAAGAATTCAAATTATGAAGGACACAAAATTATATATCTTTTGCTTTTTTTCATTAATTGTATACATATATGTGTGTGTGCTTTGTAAAAGGGCAGTATGATTATCAATACTTATAAATTTATTACGCTCGACAGTATTATTGTGTCTGAAATAGTTTAAATATCCCTTTTTTACACCAAATTCAACACAGAAAGTATTAAAGTAATCGTATACATATTTATTAGAATGCATTGCACGTAAACGGTTATTTTAATAATACAATAAACGATAAATGGCTCAATTTACAGTTGATTACAAAATTTGGAAAACAAAAGCAATTAATTTATTGAGATTAATCAAAAAGACTTCTACAAAAAAAGTTGTACAATCATTAAAAAATTACCAGTGGATGAAGCGTGGCATAGAAAGTAAAACTGTTTCCATCAATATTCGTAAGATGATTTACCAACTTTTATTTACTGATTTTCAGATGAAAAGTTTTGTATTTCTCTTTGTTCCACTCTGATTAATCGCATAGCCTCATTTTTTTTAAGTAAATAAAAATATTGTCTAGTGCGATATTTCTAATAAAGCACATTTATTTTTTTTTTCTTAAGTGATCAGGTCTTCAGTTTTTTTAAAACTTATTTTCGAATAACGCACTTCAGATAAATATTTATATTTCATCTCAATATGAAATGGCAGATACAAATTCACTCTCAGCTAAATATTATATTCCATAATAAACTGCATTTGCCTTTCAATAGATACTTTATTTTATTCATTAAAAGAAAAATTTTATTAATTGGATATCTCTTGATTAATCGTATCACTGAATTTGAAATATTAAT
This sequence comes from Argiope aurantia, assembly GCA_026543865.1. NCBI lineage: Eukaryota > Metazoa > Arthropoda > Arachnida > Araneae > Araneidae > Argiope > Argiope aurantia. Next base: position 730,019 of record JAPMOR010026997.1, read on the forward strand.
ATTTTAGTTTAAAAAGGAAAAATGAAATTTAATTGCACTTTTTCGTTACATTGTTACTTTATTGTTTAGTTTTTCTCTAATGCTGATAGAAAATTGTTTTTAGAATTTCATGCTTACATTGTAATTTTTTTCCTTTACAAATAAATAATATCTATATTTTTTCTTAAATAAAATAGTAAAATCTGAGTAATTGCATCATTTCGAGTTTTCAATTTTGTTATTTCATAAATATATTTTCTAAAATTCTTAACGGAAATTATCCTTTTAAACTACATTATGACTATAATATTAATATAGTTTAAAGTAATTATAATTCTTAAATCTGTAAGTTTTGTAAGTATATTTGTAAGTTAAAATTCTGGATTAACTTACGAATACTCTTGCCCATTTTGTAAGCTATAATTCTTAAATTATATCTTGCAAAAACGGGGCTGTGTGAAAATGTTCCTTTTCCCTTCGTTCTTAACTTTTTAATTGCTTCATTCTTAATGATGTGATTAAAGCACAAACCGGAAAAAGTGAATCATCAGTATCTGAGCATCAGGATTAACAGATAAGGCATCTTTTATTCGAAAACGAAAGTCTCCATCCAAATGGAAAAGAAGCGCAGTCATCAAGGCGAAGAGAGGATTCCAATGAGACCGTGAAAGGACGCACTTCTGATTGTGGAAATGAATTTGGGCCGGCCGGCATCGTTTAGAAAGAAAAAAAAAGTGCCGGCCAAAGCCTTGTTGTAAAAGGACAGCGATGTGGAATGCGGTGTTGTGTGCCACAAACCTCGATTTTGACGTCCGGTTTCGAATAACAAAATCGCCTCGCTTTTCCTGGCCTTTTCGATTTGCCCACCATATACTTACCCTCTCTCCCTTCTGTACAGAATCGATGTGCCCCGGCCACGCACTCGTGAATATCTTCGGTGTAATATCAGAGATTTGACTGGATTGATGCGAGGACGGACGGTAGCAAAATTTCAAGGTTTGTGATGGACACCATTTGGCACGAGGCCAGGTTCAGATGGAAAATATCTACCCACTATTTCTTACATAATAGATATTCATCACTTAATGTAGCTCCTTCAAAAAAAATTTGTTTACTGTATAACTTGTTTATAAAAAGAGGAAAAATAGAAAATAATGACATAAAAACTAATTGTTACTTTTTTTTCCTCTGTAAAGTGTTATCTATTTTTATATATAATATATTTTCCTGAGTGTTTTTGGGGTTGGATTGGATTGGATTTTGGTGTTTTATGGCACAAAAGCCGGTATCGGCTATGCTGCGCCAAACACAAGATTAAAAAAGGGAACAATTTAACAAAGACTAAAATGAGTAATGAAAATTACTATCAATCGAAAGTTTTAAATAATCTTGTAGCTTTTCTTTAAAAAATCAAATGACGTCATACTGTTACAAAGAGTTAAAAACTGTAAGAATCTCAAAAAACAATAAAAACATGGGTTAAAACCTAAATTAGAGGTAAGATACCAATACTTCTTAGGAAAAGAAACAAATTTGGGTGGGGTCTTTCACCCACTAAGTCTTTCAAGTCTAAAACAGTTGTTTTAAAATAATGCAAACGTGAAGAGGTAAAATCAGGGCATTTTGTTAAAACATGATCTACAGTTTTACTTTCGTTGCACGTTGAACACATTAGTGCAGAATCCTTAGAGAGCAAGTGTTTATGGGTATAATGGGTGTGTCCTATTCGTAGGCGCGTCAATTTAACATCGAATCTTCGATTAGGAAGAATGGGCCACAATGAAATAATAGGCTTAATACTATAAGTGTTTTTTTTTTTTTGGGGGGGGGGGGGGGGGCGGTTGAATGTTAAAAATAAGATTAATATGTAAAGAACCTGCTGCAAAATGTGTAGTCGCCGTATCATTGGTTGAGAGAAACGGATCAATCCTTTATTTCCATCAGTTGGATCCCAAACAAGAAGCTTAAAACACATTTTAAATTTATAAAGATAACCTAAAAATATAGAGAAAAGGAGATTCGAATCTATTCTATAGGCTTTCACACGGGATTTCGAAGAACCCTGAGATATTGCCTCAATACCAGAAACGTTTAAGAGAAAAAGAAAATTTTGACTACGAATACAGAAAATGGAAATATATGCAAGTAATTCTATTCAAAATTTATCCCTTTCATTGACTAAACAAAAGTTCTTTTTAAGTTTTTAGTTGAAAAATTATTAACTTATTAATGTCGTATTATATTTTTTTATCACTTTTATTCTGCGTTTACTCCCTATTTCCTTCATTTATTCATTCATTTTCTTTATTACCTTTAAGAAAAGGTAAAAGAAAAAGATTTTTCGTTAATGAGTTTGCAACTTAGAAAATTTGAGCCCTGCTTGACACTGCGATATACATCGCCAATTGCTTTTCACCTTAATGTTAGAATGAACGAATAGATAGGAACTTGAAGATTAAAGTTTATTTCAAAGCAATAATATCTCAACATTGATCTGGAAATAGCCAAGACCTTAACCCTATCAAAAATCTATGGAGCAAGTCAACCTCTTCGTCGTCCGGAACGCGTCTAGCGCGTTCAAGTGAAACTTCTGCAGGACGGCCATAACACGCTTCAAGCGTTCTTTTACATTTTAAAACTTTTAAACGTTTAAAATGCTTTGAAAATGTTTACTTGCTTCAGTTTTTACTTTTGTTTAATCTAATTTGTACGTAGAAAACTCTGTATAGAAATATCTTTACTAATATAGTATACTGAGTATATAAACTAATAACATATACTAATATAATTAGCATACAGAGATATATACTAATCTGTACTGAGAAAACGACACTAAATGCAGTGAAAAATAGAGGACCACTGGGGAGAAACTTTCACTGACAGGAGAGGGAGGCGAATGGGTTCAAGAAATTTATAGCATACGAGCAACTCAGCAATAAAACATAATTAATTGAAATAAAAATTCATTCACGATATCAAATTATAACAATTGACTAACTAAAAAACATTGGTGAACTCCATGGATGGCATAGCAAAGCCATAATTGATGCTAAATGTTATGAATTAAATATTAATTGCCATAACTGAGAATTTTTGCATACGTCAATACTCCTAGGTTCCTATTTTCTTCTTTATAATAACTGTTCCAATAGAACTAACCATTATAAAAATTTTATTTTATTAAATTCCTAATTAAATTATCTTGAAAATGATGTATAATTTTATAGAATTTATCTTAGAAAAACTGCTGTTATGATCCATTAAACTTCGAAAAGGCATTTCTCCTTTAAGATTTCTACAATTTTTTACAAGATGCTTAAAATCGCTATTGGGTTCGAACAAAGGACAATATTTCGAAAAATCGCAATCTCATCACATATGCATCTCATAATGCATATACTTAAAGATACAATACATGATGTATTGCAAATGATATAAATTTCATTGAGGCAAGGCAACTAAATTCAATATTGTTGGTTTTTACTATGCGAAAAATATCAGTAATATAAGACTCTTCTTTTACATTAGAAACTCCGATGATTGTCAAAAGGAAAAGTATTAAACCGAACTTAATCATGAGCATCCTAAGAAAATAAAATTGTATAATAAAATATGATTACACTGTTGACCTATTCGAAAGAAATTTATGCCATTCTTGATGAAATGTATTTAATTTCACAAAGTTTGATCATATATAGAGAAACAGAAAGTTCAAAAGACGCAATTGTTATTGACAGTAAAATAATACAGTTTAGTTTAGTTACATTTACATCCATGTAAACACAACCGAAGGATTATTTCGTAATTTTTTTCACAATTTTAAACTAGAAGGGATCAATTGACAATGACAAAACCTGAGTCAGTACTCTCTTTACAAACGCGAATGTCACAGTATAAATTCGAATGTTTCTCCTTCGAGCATTTATCATGTATTTAAAGCTGGCGGATATTTCGTGGAGGAATCCACGAAATCAAGAAGTCTTTTGATTCTTAAATCAAGACTCAACTTCAAAAACACTGTCACCTTTATTATTTAAAGTGAATAGAAATGCAACAGTGTTTTATATAAGGTGGTATAGAACTGATATGAAAAGATGTTGAAAATTTTTTCGGAATGACATATGACTCAGAAGTAGAGATGGAAATCAGAAGAAGATGATATTTAAATGACTTCATACTTGTTCTTTTGTTCTATTTAAATTCAAGATGTTAAAACGATATTTATTATTAGCCGATGTTATTCAAATAATCATGATATGTCCTTCACACTGTAACAATCACAGTTAAAGAATTTAATCAGAAAAATATGTTAACCAGTATCCAACTCTTTCATTTGAGGAATTTATGAGCGAGATAAAAATTCGCAAATTCCGAACATCAAGCTATTGAGTAAAAATACAATGCAGCTTTCAAACTTGTTTCTCAACACCAGTTGATGCTTCATTAATATTTATAAAGTAATTGAAATTAAAGAAGAAGAATAAAAAATATTTTAAAGAAATTTAATACGTGAAAACCAGTATTATTACTTCTAGGAACAGGTTTTTTTAAATAATAATTTTAAAAAATTTGAGGGGCAAAAAATAGTAAGTAAAAAGGTAATGAATAGAATCAACGGTGCGTAGCATTCTCTATAATATACTGTATTTCCGAAAGTGAATTTTGCAAATTTTTGTCTTTTTATTGACAAATTATTAAAATATACAGGTTTTTATTATCATTGAAGAGTTTCTGTTGCTATCAGATAAATAAAAGAAAATTGCATTTTTGTATATAATGTTTAACGATCATCATATGTTTGTCTCAGGAATATGTGTGTTGTTGATTTAATAAAAGGAGAAAAAAAAACTTTTTTTTTTAAGGAAAAAAAATTTTTTTTTTGAAGTTTCATGAACTTGTAAATCATTCTGGAAGTATTTAAAAACAATATAGGCATTTTTTGTGCATTCAAGCAAGAAAAGAACAACATCCTTACATGCTTGTAATAGATTCAATCATCAAATATCCAAATTCAAGAATGATTAATTCAAAGAAAGCAGTTTATTTTCAATACATGTGCAACTAATGCAATGCAATACAACTAATGCAATAGATACAAATATTACTTATTATTCCCAAATTACTCTGAATTCTTGAAATATTTGTAACTTGAGTACCAGAGATTTCTTCTTGTATTGTTAGTACAAGACAATATTGAAAATAAAAGAATTCTTATGAAGCTTTGTAACAATACAATATGATGTAAACGTTAAATTTCAATATTTAACATTTATGTTAGTGTCATTTCTTACTAAGCAGATTCCCTATTTTCGATATAGAAACACAGAATTGTCCAAGATAAATTTCATGTTATATTTTTTTCACAAATACAAATAATTAGAATCCGTGTAATTAGAAAGTATTCATATTGTGGCCGATTCTGAAATTTATTCGAAGGAATTGCACTGTACGTTTAAATTTTTTCATATATAGCCATCTCCGAGAATCATGCCGGAATATGGTAGTGTAGTGAAATCTTATAAGCCAGTTAACAGCTACTCTACACGAGCAATTGCTTTTGTATTCTGGTCATGTTACTCGGCTGCGAACCACAAGGTCCCAGGCTCTATCCTCGCTCATACTAATACACTACAGTAGAATGAACTTTTACTAACCAGATTTGGCTACTTTATTTTAATATTATTTGCTTCTTGAGTCTACTTTCCATACCCGTAGGTTTCCAGCCATTCTTCGATGTCAAGGTTATCCGAGCGGTTTGTTGGACGACTTTTAATCTAACGGCGGGGTACTGCAAATATTTTGTACATCTCCAATGAAGATCCGCATCAGTGATCCCAAACAATCGCAACTTCCAAAAAAAATTTGAAGCTAGCACGTTGTTTCTGGATTCAACGGAAACGGGATCACTAGAGCTCTCTTGCATCCACTGGACCTTTGTGCAGAAGACATCATTCCCTCCAGGAGTGGTTACTAAGAGAAGAGTGAACCATGACATCGCACTGATTTTTTTGCCATGCATGACGAGGTGTGTGTTTTTTAACATTTCATGAAAGATTTGCAGCATTTTGTATCAAGAAATGGATTTTTAAAAATCTCATGCGCTAAAAAAAATCAATAGTGGAGGCCTTTTTAAACTAGAAAGTGGATTGTTAAAATGAGTCGATTTGAGTTAGGTTGGAAACAATTTTCAAATCTTAAAATGGTAACGATACTCTTTATTCCTTTACTTTGATTTGTTAAGATCACACATAAGATATTTTCCTGTTCTTCATTCACATGTGTGCTGTCCATCATTTTATTCGGTGCCAATAAACACAATCTTTATTCTTGATTAAATAAGCAAGTATTTACAAATTTATAGCTATTCCACAAAAGAAGTTCCATCTTACATCATTAGAATAAATATCATGGCCAGTTCCATTCATTTTATTACCATCCATGAATCCTTATTTTTTTTTATCCTCCAAAATATCTGTACCTAGCCGGTTTTTTTTAATTCTTTCTTTTCCTTTAACTCTAAATGCAATGTTTACGGCATGAGTAATCTTTCTAACAAATCAAAAGTAATTTATTTGTTAGCATCTACCAGCCTATAATCTTATTTCAGTACTAAATGTAATGATCTGAATTTTCCAAGCCTGACAGTCTCTATCAGTGGAAAAATATACAAATTTAAATTGCTATAGCTTATAATTATTTAAATCACACACACAAAAAAAAGGCAAAAATAGTACAGTACGATAATTATGAAGTCGCATAACGTTAAATAAAATTCATGATGTTATATAATGTCACGAAATATTATATCACATCTTCTTGCATACTTGATTACATAGAATCCAGTGATAATTGAGAATAGAGGAATACTTGATTATTATCTTAATTTCTATTAAATAATGAAAGGCAATATGTGTGCGTCTATGCGCTCTGCAGATCAAACATTTGAAGGGTTAGATTTGGGAGTTTAATTAAAAATTAAACAAAATTTTGATATATTTGAGATTTCTATAAATCTTGCCACCCAAGACGATTTTTAAACCTTTTTAAATAAATAAAAAAAAAACTTAAATTTTCATCTATAATTTATTAAAAAAATTACTAGTAAATTGCATTAATATCTTCCTCCGTTACAATGAAATTCAAACATTTTTTTATAATTTTTTTGTAAATATTGAATCGGTTTATTGCTTCCATTATTAAGGCTATTGAATTAGTTTCTATTTATTTTGTATACTCTTTGGCAATGTCGTAATTGATTTATTTTATTTTATTCATTTTTTGTGATATATATAAACAAAACACTATGCATCTCAGAAAATTTATCAAGATACTTGGAACATTAACATATATTCTCAAATCTTTATATTTATCAGTATGTTTCTATTACTTTCCTCTTGGATGTGCTTAATAATTTATATAAAATTCACTGTACCGTTTTAAAATTATAATCAATAGCGCATTTGGCATGAATAGTAAAATATTGAGTTAAATCACATTATATTACAACAAGTAATTAGACAATGCAAATAGTTTGCGTATGACTATGACCACTTCACACTAGAATTCACTAGAAATATTTATGTACACAAAGAAAAGACCAGGTGTTAAGTTTCTAGGATTATACTGCTTAAATATCTAGGGTCATTTGAAGTTTAAAAATTCATTGTTGCTGAAACCTTAATCATAAACAAAAAGAAATGCAAAAAAATATTGTAGCTGCATTAGCTAGATGAAAAAAATTAATAATATCTGAAACAATTAGCAGTACCAGAAACTGCATTTTTTAAAATGTTGTTGTTTAAAAAAAAACCCAGCTGTTCAGACTATTACTAAGTGCAAAAAATAACCATAAAAACTTTTTAAACCCCAAATTTACTGAGATTAAAAGGGAAGTAAAAGGAATTTTTGTTCGTAAATTTAACTTTCCTCAGAAAAGAATTCATAATAATTTTTTTCGTAGGAAACATTTCAAATTGTATGTAAAAATGAAAACTCTTTGTGAGAAGTTTATTGATATAAAGTTGCTCTTAAAATTTTGAATCAAGTCAGTACGGATTATTGAATTAACAATTTGGTTATATAACTTAGATAAGAAGTTTTCAAAGCCTTATTTTTATAGTAAATGAGTAATTTATTTATACCATTTTTGTTTCCCCAATGAGCAGATTTTGACTGAAAAAGGAAAATCAGTCGACTTTGATTATCCTCATGCATATGAATTTCTCTGCAAAAAAAAAAAAAAAAAAAAAAAAAAGATTTTAAAATGAATATGATAACCTGAAAGATATTCGAAAAATTGAAAACATTTTATTTCAAAATGCTCTTTTTGAAAGGCAATAAATTTAATACAATACGATCAATCTTTGGAATTCGTGAGCATTTCCTCACGAGAATATTATTTGGAGTATAAAGGCAACAAAATTTCAATTTATAGGTAATTTAGGAAAAGTCTGATTATTTTTTATTCTTGATTCATCAACTAAAAATACAAGAAAATACTATTACCAGTTTAAAAAAACTTTAGAAAAAAACTGCCAAACAACTTTAGAATTTATAATATGTTTTTATGAAAAAATATAATGCAATTTTGATTTTTTTTTATATCAAGATGCATAATCTATATACTTATAATAAAGCTCAATGTGTGTGTGTGTGTTGGCGCTCTACAGGCCAGACCATTCAACCTACAGCTACCACATTTGGCACGTGTATATCTTGGAGGTCGAGAATGGGCACCTCGGAGTTATTTTTTCAAATTTTTAATTAGAATTTTATTTATTTAAAAATTAAGCGAAATTTTGGCGTGTTTCTGCTATAACTTCTGAAAATATTACCGCACAAAATAGATTTTTCAGGAAGTTAAAGATCAAAAATTTATATTTTAAATGATACCAATGTTTTACCCTTAAAGTTAAATTTTTATTTTTTATGAATTTTTAAATAAATATTTTAACTATATTTTTCAACAATTTTTTTCGTACAAAATAAAAATAAAATTTAAGCTGCACGAGCACGTTTCGCATTCATGGGAAAAAATTAGTTTTTTTCAAAGTGTTGCCATCACATTGATTAAAGCTTCAACTAAAAATAAATTAAATCTTTTTGGAAATGAAATCTGCAAAAATATAATTGTCGGCACGTGTCTGCAGGAAAGGAAACAAATATGAAATATTATCATTTCTAAAAAATAAATTCAAGAAAAATTATTTTATGATCTTTTACACTCTCTATATTATTATTCCAATAAATCAGTTTTATTTTAAAGCAAGTTTTGTTTAATATGAACAGGATATCCATTCAAATCAGGGCCACACTGCTAATTTGTAAATCTTTAGTGAGACACAGATCTGCTAAAATGGTCTAAATGGAAAATGATTATATTTTATGTAACTTGATTCAATAAATGCTCTAATAAATAACAAATTTTTGATTTTACATAAAGTTTCTGCTGTGGAAATCACGAATAACAAAATGTTCTTGAAACACTATTTTAAATAAAAATGAGTTAATTTCCAATCAACTAAATCAATCACTTAAACTGACTGATTTATGAAAATTTGAATATCACTATTGAATAAAAAAAGGATAATTTTAGATTTTCCATCGATTGTTTCAAAGAAAATACGCCAATCAGCGCGCAGGTTTCTCAAGATTAATTGGCCTAAGATTATGAAAATGTTGGTTTTTCTAAATTTTTAACATTCAAAACTTCATAAATAAGTTTAGTTGATCGTGGAAAATAGAAAACTTCATTCATTTATTTAAAATTTGGTGTGTCCAGAATATTTCTCAGAATTTGATACCTTACTTCATTAAATTTAGACTTCATAATTTTTGAATTATATTTATAGGTCGGAACAAAATATTTTTATTGATTTCATTTCAATCCTTTTGAAATCAAAACTAAAAACTGAATTGTATGCTGAATCTGAGAAATGTTTGTTGAATTATTCTTTGAGATATTACATAAATTATGAAAAATATTTTGTTGTTCACATAAGACTTAAATACCGAGCGATCCTGTTTGCAATACTCATATTCAATAATAATAATAATAAATAAATAAATAACAATAAAGATGATAAATAAAATAAAACGCTTGGTTTTATTAAAAATATCTTTATATTAATTGCTATTTCATCATTTCCACTTTAATTTAAAGTTGATGTTTTACCGGAAATGACAACAAATTAGCAAAATATATAGAGTAAATTGAACGAAACGATCTAAACAACAGTATAAGTTTGGTATGACTATCAAAATTTGAAGATTAAAAATATTTTGTTTGAGAATCTATTAAGAGACCAGTTACTTAAAATATTTAATTGAAAATTGTAGCGAGCGGTAATACTGGCGAACCGGCAATTAAACTTTAGCTTCAAAATCACTTGTTGTTTCTTTTTCAAACTTTTCCCATTATTTGTCTGGTAAACATTTGCGTCCACTTAGCAATTTTTTTCGGAGTATCTAAAGCTTCCGGATTACCACCCAGACTATGCAATCACAAAAGATTGAATCTAAGCCATTCAAATTAATATCCCCCCCCCAAATCCATTGCCCCTCCAATGTTTCATGAAAACTCATCAATCAGAATATTCTGAATGTTGATAACATTTCATAACCATCAAAATTTTCAACTTGCTACAGTTTACGTCATCTTCAATTGGCAATTCGCTGTAATAATCAGTTGCGTGCTCATCAAAAATATTTTCATCAGACTGTTTAAATTTCCTTTCGAAACATTCTGTCCCATAATCTGTAGTATGCTGTATGTCACAATCGAGTAATACAGAGCTTTTAGAGTTGTTAATTTTTTTTGTAGTAATTGGCTGGAACAGAAGAAGAAAAAAAAACAATAACAATAATGTTATTTTTTGAACATTGTCTCAATTCAAATGACAAGCTATTTTACACTAGACCAAATAAATACATAACGAATAATATAGAATTTGAAGATGGCTTAAGTCGTAGAAGTTCGGTTGCTTAGCTTTATCGAATGCCCTATTAATATATACGTGGCACCTTTTAGGGTGTAATCGGAATAAATTCTATTTATTTGAAAATATTTTTCATCTTAACGTACTCAGAATAATTTTTTAAATCAGATAAATTTTGAGTGATAAAAGATAGAGACTAGAGAAATGCACTGCACAATTTTTCCATCACAGTTACAAAGCACCAACATTATCAAAGGAATGAATGTAATTTAAGAAAAAAAAATGATGAAAATATAGAATTTTTCTTTTTATTGTTTTATTACCAAAATATACGCTTATATTAAACTAAAATAGCATTATAAAAAGCATTGTTTAACTCGTAGGGGGGTAGAAGGGGGTTAGTACTCGTAGGGGGTTAGTACTCGAAGGGGGTTAGAAGAATAAATACATTTTTAATGAATTTTTATCAAAATATCAAAGTATTCCAAAAATATATTTGAAATGTCCCCGATGCCTTAATTTTTGAGGAATTTACATGAAACTGACATTAAAATATTTCTGTTAAACAATGAACGAAAACTAGGTATGCATTTTATATTTCGAGTTCTTTTACATAATTAAAAGTCAATTTTAGTGCAGGAAAGCACAAAACTTATGAAAATTCAGTGCCCATGCATTAATATATTTATAAGAATTTAACTTTTAATCAGAATGACAAAATCATATTCAGCTTTTTTCCTTTCTTTCTAAGTTTAAATTTATAGAGGATAACAAGTAAAAAAAATTAAAAATTAAGTCGCGCGGAATATTTTTATTTCTTTCATATATATATGTGTGTGTGTGTGTAATGAAATTTTAAAATTTTATTTAAACTTAATTAATTTCCTAATTTTTAGCTCAATTCAGCACATATTAACTTCATTCTAAAATATTCTCTTATTTCCTGATCCCATTCCACTTTTTCTATTTAATTAATGCAACATAAATCTCTGTGAAAATGCTTTCGTCTGCAGTTCCCACGCTCCTAGTGAAGGGATAAAATATTGCTGACTTAAACAAATTCTTCTAAAAGATCCCTATGATTCCCTTGCCTGTATTCGACGAGTATAGGAAAACCCTATTAAAATCTCACAGTATATATTCACAGGGGTAAAATTTTCATTAGATTTTCCTCATATCGTGTTGTGTCGTTCTGTGTTGTGATCACCGCTTCTGTTTGTTCAAAAAATCATGCCTCCCGGGATGGAAATAAAATGAAGGTAAAAATTCAAAGTATCTTTTCTGTCTTCTGCCACGATTCTGCTTAAAAAAATATGTGTTACATATTATATATATTTCATTTTAGAGAGTTTTTCAACGATATTTAATGCATTAATATTTTAATATATACACATAGAAATTTCACAGTTTTTAATAATTAAATCATAGAAATACTTAATATCGTTCCCCATCCCCTTAAAATGCCCTCATAAAAGACAGAAAAGAAATCGAAATCCTGGAATACGTTTCTTTACGTGAATCCTGAGAAATATGGGCCGTTTTTTCATCGGGTGGATGCAAAAGAAGTGTGGAGAGCGAGGTCAACGAACTGATCTCGCGGCGTCTCTCTCGAACGGGTGGAAGGGCAGAGAGATTTCTCCTTTTCCCGCCGGCGACGAAGAAGTGGATGCCGAAATCCTGTCTTGTTTCGCTGCTCTCCGTGAAGCGTGATGTCGGTGACAGAGAGAAAGACTCACTGCGGATGAAAGACCCGGTCGCTGATGTGTTTATTGATTGTTAGATCAGAATTGAGGGATGAGATAATCACGAATTTTGTATCAACTCGATGAAAAAGGTGATGTTTGATCAAGTCCTTTTTTCAAAATGTATTTTTTAGAAAAAAATTAAGATAATCTTTCAATACAGCGTATCTACAAAACGTGTAAGCGTACTGTAATCAGATTTTCTGGATTTCAGAGAAACGTGCAACTATTTCAGGAAGCTGATTAAGTATTTAGGAAAAATTAGAACACACACACACACACAAAACAGTAAAATTTCAATATTTAAATCTTTATAAAAACAGCAAAGATAAGTGGACTTTTAAATTTTTCCCCTTTTTTATTGACTTACTTGTAACGATTATATTTTAGAGTCCTTTTTTTTTTTGTCGCGTAACTATTTTAAGCCAAATTTTTGCGCAGTAGCTTCTGAGTACAAAGACCCCTGAGCACCCAAGAGCAGAAGTCCGACTTCTAGCTCAAATGAAGATAGCACACACACACTCGCTTGCACAACCCCTTTTTACTGGGGGGGGGGGGCTCATTCACGCACCTCACAGAGAGAACACAAGGAAGAGAACAAGCATGCCCGAACCCTTGACGCCTAGATCACGGGGAAGACGCGCTACCCCTAGGCCAGGACGCCGGCTTTAGAGTCATTAACAAATGGAAAAAAGAATTCACGAGAAACTATTTTATTTAAAAATAAAGAAGTTTAATTCGCTTTTTCTAAATATATATTTGTAAATAATTACAGGAATAAGTAAATAGGGCAGTGTTGAAGATCTAAATTGTTCGGGTTAGTTAGGAAAGTCTTTGTTTAAGGACTGCATTAGAGATTTTTGGAAATCGGATGACCGCTTCGAGATTAATAGTCTTGAAACTGTAAACAATTCCGATCTCATTATAAATAGATGTATCTGTGGAATGAGTCATTCGGTACTGTTTGATGCAAATGAAACATTTTTTTTACATTTTCTCTTTAACCTGTTGGGATAGAAAGACAGAGGGCGTACAGAGATACTTTTATCACAGAATAGCCAGCGAAATGTTACACATGTCAGCAAGCAGCTGTCACAGATCTAATAATCATGTTCACGGTGTGTCGAGTGAGATTGTTTGCCAGAGTTCGGTTTACAAAAAGAGTCTTAGATCGATGATATATATTTCTCACTAGTATGTTTGAAGAAATTCTGAAATTCAATTTTTTTTTTGATATCATAATAAAAAAACAGCGATTTAAAAAAAGCGTTTATTTTTGTATTTTAAGCTAGTAAATGCCTAACTAAGCTTTTATTGAAAATCATGTCATTAATTGTCAGCGATATTTTCAGAAATGTTTCAACGAGAACGAAATAAATTTTACAAGAATAACAACTCAAAGAAATTCTAGTAATCGAGAGAATATGCAAAAGAGGTGGACAGAAATTTCTATATCTTTTTATGTAGATCCCAGAAACATATTTTTGAAAACTAAAATATGACATGGTAATTGAATCCACTGCTTCGTAAAATACATATTTTTTACTCCAAAGGTAAAGACATTACGACTTTTAACTTCTGAATGTTGTTTTCTTTCAACCCTCTCATCTCAAATTCTAACTGTACGTGCCAGAATGTTACAACATCAGCATTTTCTGTAGTCTCCCCTTCTGAACGAAGACCTTATTTCTTAGTACATAAAATCCTGTGAAAACGATTCTTTTTTTTAATGGTTTTTTTTTTTTTGTTCTCTAGGCAGAATGTGCCACTTTAATTATTTTTCATGCATCCATCGTAAACATATTTAAAAAAAATATCTCCAAGATAAAATTTTTTGTTTAATAGCAACAAGAACTATAAAAAAACTAAAAATTCCTTCTTTATAATATTTTATATATATAGATAACTTTTGCATAAAATCAACTCATTATTTACGGAGACTGTTATAAGTCAATGTCTCTCCATCCTTTCATTATTTCTGGGAATATGCTTAACGATTCTGCAGACATACTTCGTTGGAACAACTTTTGTAAAAAATACAAGTCCATATTAAAAAATAAGGATTGATGGATTAAAATTTCCCGCTTCTGACATTATTTGAGACATAATTTAATAAAAACAAGAATACACATTCCAGATATTCATCTTTTTCTCGTTTAAGTGACAAAAAGAGGTTTCAGCAAGATTACATTAAAACAACTCTTCGCAGCCCTCCATATATTATGAAGTATCATTGCAAGAATCTATTGCAAGAAAAATTCCTGTCCAGTTTACTTCAGTTTTCGGATCTTAATCGCATTCATAATATTTACCATGAATTTCGTTGCGCATTTATCGTATCCCTGAGGCTATTGCTACTTTCGAAACCCTAATGAATTTAAATAAGTATATCTACAATCAGTTTTATTTTTTAAGTCATAGATGTATTTTTTTTGATGAAAAATAGATTTTAGCTTAAGTAAATTCACTTGTAAATTTTCAAGCGAATATTTTGAATAAGCATTGATTGATACGAAGACAGATGCATGCATACTAATCTATACAGGGTGTCTCAAAAGTACAAATCTGACCTTATTGGTCTGCCAAATCGTGACGAATAACTTTTACAAAAGATTTTTTACATCGAATTTGGAACAACATTTATGCTGAATCTCAAAATGCAACTGAAAATTGCTGATTCAACCATAAGCTAGTTGGACTGTTGAAGTAAGAATACAATCACTTTAAAAAGGGGCATTCATTGAAAAAGAAAGATGCTATATTAACAGGGAAGGCAATGAACTGTTGGATGTGCAACAAGTACCTTTCAGCGTGAATCACAACGGGTAATCCACTGCCACTAGCTTTAAAAGCGCTTTTCCAAATTAAATTAATTTTCTTCAGATAAATATCAAAGTTAACTTCAACAAAAATATTGAATCCGGGCTTTCAAGAACCTCTTGACAAGCCAACTAAAGCATTATATTCAACGATCTATTTTTCTTTGAAAATACACTTGCCTCTCTCTTTCATCCTTAAATTACCATTACAACTTATTATTTATGACTTTAATAATTAATTTTCCATTCAATTCAATGCCCGAAAGAATCATCTCAAGCTGTGGTATTAGAGCTTAATATGGTTTTCCGAATAAATAATATTTCATAATTAAAAAATAAAACATATTAAATGATGCTAAAAACCAATGATGCTTCATTTTTCCGAATGAGTTCAGACATGACGATAGCTGTATAAAATTGGAAAAAAATGGATGGGGGAGGTTAAAGCATCCTTTAAAAATTTAGGTTAAAAACTCTACAATTACAGCATTTAATTGTCTCTTATACTAACAGTTTATCAATACTATATAACAAATTTTTTCAGATATCAAGTCAAAAGTTTTAAAGTATTTTTTCTCTGAAGGCATGATTTATACAAGAAAAAACGGTGAAAACGCGTCCTTTATCATCGAGGCATAAGACAAAAAGTGGGAGAAGTTTTTCCCTCAGCGATTCTTATAAGTATTTTTTTGATGTGTGTCATTTCGGGACCAAAGGGTTGCCATGGATGTTAGAGTTTCGGTTGCACTTTGAGAACTGTAACAATCATCAACTTTTTGGAGTTCGCATTTGAAATATCTAAATAAAAAAGTGGGATCTAGATCAAGAAATAAGAGAAAATTTTAGAATAAATATAAACTAATTTCAGGTTAAAAAAAATAGTAAACCAAATGGGATTTAAATTACATTAAGAGATATCGTTACAAAAAGACCACCAATATTCAATTAAATAAGAATCCCCCAAGCAGCTAGTACGGCTAAGTTTTCACAATATTATATAATCTTTTAAACAAAATATTTATTTGAAAATATATTTAATGCTATGTTTGTATGACTTAAATTTTCAACTCTGCATTTGAAATAACACGTTCGAAACTTCCCAATTAAAATCCATTGAAGGCTATATTTACCAAATGATATTATTCTGTATTCTGAAATATGAGAATTATAACTTTTCAATGATTTGCAATCAGAATTTTTATGTTCAGTTATCCAAATATTCATACATTTGTATTGATTTATCATCCTCAAACATTAATTTTCCATAAAATGCAAAATATCTCATAAAAATGTTGCTATTATATTGTCTTTTTATAATTTATATTATGCATTACGAGTTTCTACGAATTACTACGAATTTATATATTTATATTATGCATAACAAATTTATATGAATTGCACTATCATCGAGCTGTTTGTTATATCATGCAATAATGCAAATAATTACTTACTTGAAAATGCTTAAAAGAATCAGATAAATTTTAGCGTTTTCCTGTCTTATAGGCTACTCAGTTGAATCACGTAAATTTGAATATCCTAAAATTATTACGATAAAATTTTAACTCATTTCTGTATAACTTTTCTGAATCAAGTAATGGAATCGCAAATTCAACAATAAGAATTCTTATTTCCATCTTCTTTCTATTTATATTCTTTAAATTAGCAAGATAAAATACATATTAGTATTTTATACTGACATTTAAAAAAAAAAGTTTTTAAAAAAAATGTGCTGAGAATTTTGAGGATCAAATATTTGATTTGAAGTGTTTTTTTTGAGGGGGGGGGGGGATAGGGTTAACGAAAAGCTTCGAATTCGGAAAAAGGTGCATGAAAATACGACTTACTAATTTTTTATTTTTTTTATTTTTGAAAGTTTTGAAAACTTAATTCAAAATTTATATTAAACTTCAAAATCTCTTCTTCAACGACGATTCCATCCTAAAAATCTTATAAAAATGGCAGAAATTTTTATTTTTTGAAAAAAATTTCCACAAGCATGCATATCAAGTCAGCTTTATATGTGTTATTATTCAATTATTTAAACAATAGGCGCATAAAAAATGACAAAAAGTAGGTTAGAAAACATCTTTATTAAGAAGCATTCGAGATTTTTGCGATAAGGTGTCTGAAAGACGTGCAATCAAAGATCGCTTCAGAGTCGATCCATTCGAATGCGACACCCATATTTTGATTAGACCTTCGCAGTGCCCCAGAGAGCTGGATTAAGAAGGCGAGGCCGAAAAATACCAAGAAAACAAAACTGGCTTTCCGATACTTATCCCTCGCGCTCTCGCTTTTTCCCCCAAAAATGTCGTTCTTTGAAACTGGGTCATTGCGAACTTGTGCAAAGATTCTGGAAGAGAGAAGCCCCCGTTTGCCTCGATACGCGACAGCAGAAAATGTGATGAAAATTCCTGCCAAATACGCCTAAACAAAGAGCTTCATGTGTCATTGATCATTCGAGTGCATTTTCCTCATTGCGACGTCTAGAGTAATGTCTGCTTCGAGATACCACGAAAGAGATCGTTTGTTTAAAAATCCAATCATTTGAATATCAAAACAATATTTGAGGCAAATGAGTTTTTAATGATAATTAATAGATCATTAATGAAATGTAAACAGAAATATAGACAGAAAATAGAAAATTTTTACCATTGAAAATTATTTTAATTTAATTATTGAAAATGATTCCTAAAAATCAAAAATCCTGGAAAATCAAACTTTACTCAGCATTTTTTTTTTGGTGAAAATATTTATTACATATGAATATTTTTCAATCTTACCTGCATACAAAATGGTAATTTAAATTTAAAAAAAATCAAGAATGCGCTTAATTAAACGTGTTATTCGAAACAATCTGCTATATTATAGTTTTCATTTTAGGGTTTATGTGTAATTACTTATATTTTTGAAGTTATACAGTTTTACCATAGTGAAATCTGGTCCGAAATGGCGCTAAAAGATATAAAAATCTAAATATAGAAAAAGACAAATAGATATAAAAAAATATTTTTTTTTCCTTCAAGAAAGACACCTATATTAGATAAACTTAAAAACCAAAACCTTATCTAAACATAAAATTTGATTCAATTCGTTAGAGCTGATTTAAGATGCACGAAATAAATTTATATATATATATTGGGTTGTTCGGAAAGTAATTTCGTTTTTTCCCGACAGAGGATTTAATTGTATTTTTTTGCACCCAACTTCACATTTAAGCCGTATAATTTTTATACGCTTTGAGAGCTCATATAGCAAGGCTTGTGTGTGAAAAATTCCAATGAATTCTACGCAGTAGTTTTTGGTTTGTGCCCTTTTAAATATGGAGAGCGATAAGCAGCCTCTTCGACATATCTTACTGTTTTACTGCAGAAAGGGTAAAAATGCTGTTCAAGCCAGAATGAAATGGACCGATGTGTATGGAGAAGGTGTGTTGACAGTACGCCAGTGCCAGAACTGGTTCGCTCCATTTTTTAGACGGTAAAACCTTCACCTCAAATGAGAAGGTCAAAAACCACCTCGATCCGTTTTTTGGCAGCAAAGACCAAACATTTTATGAGCGTGGAATGATGCTACTACCAGAAAGATGGCAAAAGGTGTTGGACCAGAACTGCCAATATATAATTTGATAAAGTATTTGTTTATTATACGAAAACTGTCTTTCATTTCCACAAAAAAAAAAAAAAAAAAAAAAAAAAAAAACGAAATTACTTTCCGAACAACCCAATATATACAGGAATTGTCCCTTTAATGTTATAAGATATCAGATATGTGCTGTTTTTATGAGAAATGCAAAAAAAAAAAAAAAAAAAACCCTCTGTATTCAAAAGAAGGAAAGATCTGCATTTTCCGCCTCCTATATTTGGTCATTAATCATGAAGAATCAGGCCTTCTTCGTTAAATTTTTATTTTTCCCAATCGGGACTTTTCAAGCTGATGTATTTCTACATATATTTTGATTCCATAAACAAGATTACGACATCAGTAATAAGAATTCTCTTGTTTACAATTTTTTTTTCGACTTCTAAGCAGATTCATAGGGATTTCTTTCAATCACGGGTGCCCTGAAACTGTTTATTTTATTATCAATGTAATATTTCGCAATTAAAACAAACTCAGCAAACGAGGCTGTTATATAAAATTTTACTAAACAGTTCAAAAAATTAATAGGAAAGACCTTTATTTGATAAAAAAAATTAGACCATAAAATTATTTTCATAGCCTTTTTGAGATTATAGGACAGAAGTAATTATTTTTCCATGTTGTGCCAAAGACTTAATGAAATAATAAATATTTTCACGAGCAAATATAAAAGTTTTATATTTTTATACTAAAATTAAACTATATGTGTATCAACAAAATATTCGTTCACCAGTGCCATAACTATTCTCTTTCAAAGAAAATGACAATGCATGATTATTCGAATAATGCTTTCAAAATGGAAAACTACTTTTTGTGCTGTCTGTGCTTCTAATTATTTATAAAAAAAAATAACAAAAGGACGTCAAGAAAATAGCGATAAGATTTTAGAGTAATTTTCATTTTTTTATGCAATGCAAAGTGTTGAAAGAAAAAGAAAAGAGAGAAGAAAAAAAAAAAGCAACAATGCACGGCTGCAATCCATAACCGTTTTATCAGCGGAACAATCGACCGCATCATTTGCACGCTCGATTTGATTCCCGTTTCCATAAATAGACGTCTTTGGACTCTTCGATTCGACTCGGCTCTTGTTATTTCGTTCGCATCTTCTCGCCTCAGGACCGCAGACGCCATCTGAAGGTCAAATGTTTTTCTGACAGTGGAGAAAAATTTTAATTAGCGAACAAAGAGATTGGACTTCACGATCCGGTGCACAAAGGAGGAATCGAATAACAATTTTAATATTTATAGCAAAATGTTCTGAAATTTTATAAGTTCATGCTTAGTGAAAGTCGTGTTTTATTTGCAAAGCATATTGTAATTTGAATTTAATATAAATTCTGCGGACAAATGGCATCTAAAGTAAATAGCGTATCTTAATAAAAATAAAGGTTGTTGCGATAATGTATTTAAGTTCTGCATCTCCTTCTAAATAAATGGGGTCAATTGTATCAAAATTTTACACTCAAAGTGCAAAAGTTAATTAAATAGAATTAAACCAAAATGTGTTTCTCTGTAGTAACTATGGAAAAAATAATTTTACAAGAAAGATTTTAGTACCATCTTAAAATTAAAAACTTTATTACTTCAATGATATCAGTTTCCTTTCTGTATATTCCATTCTTTCTTCTGTGCATTTTACTTCTTTCAATTATTATTATTTTTTAAAATTAAATAAAAATAATGCTAGCCTTGAACTGCTGTACCACTACTTCTTTAAATTTGTTTTGTTTGAATAACATCTTTTTACCGTATTTTCATTTAAACTAAAAATTTAACAACGTCTAAAAGCAGGCATAAGTCGATCCTTGGAGTGGAGGGAAGATAAAAGCTCCTATGAACAAACGAAACATATGTTCGAAGACAACTGCTTTGGGCTCTATGAAATTAACCTTTTTTTTTCTTCTATAAAATCTTCAGAAAAAATTATTCTCAAAATATCTACACCGTCATAAATTAAACATTTTACTTTTTTGAACTATACCATTTTCATTCTTGGGCAATTTTTCTTTCAACTGTTATTAATTCCTTAATTCAGATTATTTTCGAATAAGAAAACATGTAACCACTTTTGCCAGGAAATGTTAGAACTGAATATTTCATCAATTGTTTTTTTTAATATGTCGTGAAAAGAGTTTTGTGTTGTATAATACTTTATACAAAAGAAGTTCCTCTTTCAAAAAATACTATACAAGAAAGAATTATCGATTATGTGAGAATCTCACTTTAATATAAGATTACGAATGAGATTCGTAAACATAATATGTTCCCGAATTTTATTCGTAATGCTATTACTCTCCCCCCCCCATAGGAATCTACATATAATAGGATAATGCATTCCATTTCGAAAAAAAAAATTCATATCTATTATAATGTAATTTATTTTTAATGCATGCATTTTTTTAACAACAAAACTTTCTAAAGACATTTGTCTTTAGATAGATTTGCATTGACATTTGTCTTCAAAATTTGGCGAAAATGAGACAACATTACCGTTAAATGAGTTTGCAATATGCATAGCAATTGGCTTAACAGGGTGATGCTTCTCGACATAAGAAGCATCATGTAATAATTTCCCATGCTTCCACCATCTCCCTCATTTTACTGGGGAGGGGGGGGGGAGAGGGGGAGTGTTCTGTTGCATCAATTATTTCTTCTTCCCTTGCCCATATCTTCTCCGCAACTTTTTGCTGAGACAGAGAATGCAGGTTCATAAATTCTTCAGTCGACCAATTCGACCAATATTGTTATCTACCTGTAGTCCCGAAATCTTGCCAAAGACAGTATCTCGCCGATTAATATTCAACAGGCACGTACTTAAACCAATCGGAGTCGCATTCGATAACGCTATTCGGCAAAACCTTCTATCTAGATATAAGTGTTCTCTTCAAACAAAAACTTAACACAGATTGGTGCAGGCCACATGTCTCCACACGTTCTGCGAAACATTGCTCGTTAAACGAGCGACTATTTTTACATTTCATTTAGCTCGATATGCGAAGTGCTCGTCAAGTGGAGTTCCGAATACATCCTAAATCTAAATTGATAACTTCTTCATGGACACTAAAAAATTTCAACCGCGTTACAAAAGTTAACTCCTTCAATTTCTTTGTAGGTTAACGAAATTTAATGTGGGCATCTTTAGTATCATTGTCCAAAGGAAAGTAAATTTCTATCAGCTTCGGATGAGACATATTGATGTGACAGATGTTAGGTGGGTGGTGGAAGAAGGAACCCTGTTTTCTGATCCTTTGCCAAAGGAATTATTTTTAGTGTATTCTCAAGACCACGCATCGGTGATCACCATTTATCCGTTTTAAACCTTTGCATTCGGAAAATTAATTCCTTACATAATAATGGGATTACAAATTAATCTCATATATATTCCTCTAATACAAGGACTTGTGTATTGCTTCGAAAAATAAATATACGTAATGGTTTTAAGTCGAATTTTCCCGAAAAAAAATTAACTAATTCTTCTCACCACTCTGTAAATATTTAACAAGTTAATAAAATTGATTTTCAAACTGAATCTAAATTTAAAAAATAAATAAAATGAGGCACCGTCTTGAATGGTATGCAAAAGGAAGCAAAAGTAAGGGTGCTAAAGGTATCTAAGTGTTAAAAAAACATCACTAAAGTGACAATATGTTAACGTTAATTGTTTTAATGCAATTTATTACACTAAATACTATTACGAAATGCGTTTGTAATTTTTCGATAGCAAATAGCGATATTGGATTCGATTCAACAAATAAAATTATCTTCCTTTTAATGTTTGTTTCAGTTTATTCATCTAAACTAATACTATTTTTCCTGTTTATGTAATTTAAAGAAGAAGAAAAACTTCAAATTTTCTTTATTATGACCCAGTTTTAGCTGAAAAATATTTTTCGACCCTAGTTTCATCCAAAAACTTTCAAAGAGGCTTCCACTGTATATAACGAAAAATGCGTATGATGCATTTTTTAAAAATATGCTATTAAATAATTCGTGTTTTATACAAATACATTCAGTACTTGAATGACCAATTTTTCACGCAGTTTATAATCAATTTCTCATCAAGTTTTTAATCAAGATAATATGTTTTTCATTTACTGTTGTTGAAAAATCCACGAAATGCCTGTGCTATATGTTTATAAATCCAAATGGTAAAGCAACTTCTACTTTCAAGTGCCGATTTGATGATCCATGCCTCTTTGACCATCTTCGTTTCCTTTCTGCTGAGGAAGTTTTATCATCTACATGATACTGTCCAGTGGAAATTTTGGTAATTAGATTCTATTTATAGAGTCTTTCTCACTTTGGCGTTGATCTCTTGTTACGACACTTCTCTCTTTATTCTTGGAAATATGTTATTAGAAATGCATTTTACAATCCCTTTATTGTAAAAAAATGTGTTCTTATTTTTAATTTATGTAATCTGACATTCGATAAGTAATTATTAAAGAACAAAAAATATTGTCGAATGTGAATATTATGAATCGATATATCAAAATATTATCGAATTTATCGAATGTGAATATTATCGAAATTATCAAACGTTAATATTATCGAGTCGATATCGATATATTGAAATATTATCAAATTTATGGAATGTGAATAATTCATACAAAATTATATGGAATATTATTCGATGTTTTAACATGCTGGTTTTAAATAAAAATTATTCAAATAAAAGTTTTTTTCACTAATACATGGCAGAATTCTGTTACGTTTTCTATCAATTCACAATACAGCAGAAAAAAAGTCTTTTGATGTTGAAAAAATAATAAGAAAGAAATAGTGCCAAAATTCGTTTTATTTGTAATGTATAGGTAATTTATGCTGCGATGATTCACGATTTCATGGATGATTTATATTTATGATTTTAGGAAAAATTACCACTCTCCTTTATCTTCTATTTTACATTTTATATTCATTCATTTCTTTACCGGTCGTTTCTTTCACCACTTCAATGATTTCGAAAAATATGTGCGAAATTGAACTTCGATTGCCGAGATCAGACAGAAATCATGCACATCACTGTTCCCTCAAGTGGAGAAAAAAGATTTTTTTTGAGTATCTAATTCTAACAAGGCTCAAAAGTTGATGCGTCTTTGCATGCAAATCAATGAAAAAATATCGAATGAACTTTCACTTTAAATAATAAGTTTGCGCAAATGGGTCTAAAGTTTGAAAAATTTGACAAAAAACATCAAAATTTATCTTTATGTGAAAATTGCGGGGATTACGGTCTTTGAATTTTAATACATATAATTACTACGCTTCAGATGACCGATAACAAAGGTATTTTTAGAAACCCAGCACAATAGATTGAATTCACGCATTAGAGTTAAAATTTTCAAACATTTATGAGAAATCACATGTTTATTAAACCCAGAGGATAGGATAATGCCTTGTTTGTTTGTGGTTTAATGGCTCAAGAACCATATTTGGTTATACTGCGCCAAGCAAACGGTAAAATCAGAGCAGATTATAAAAGTCGGTTGAATATAAAATCTATGATATCAACATAAAACTGTATAAAATATAGTACTTCAAAAATTAAATGTGTGGTAGTACAAAATTAACATGGTTGTTAACTTGAAAATGAAAACATAATGAGAAGCAATGAGACCATGAAAAATACAAACGGTAAAAAGGGCTAAATGCAAGTATAAAAACGAATGACTCGTAAAAAGTTAAAAATGTTTGGGTGGAATTTTTCATCCACTAAATCCTCTAAAGTTGTTGAAGATGTATAAATATGATAGAATAAAGAGGATAAGATATGAGTATTGTAAAAAAGATAAATTACTTTCAAGGTAGGAAAAATACTCTCTTTCAAGGAAAGAAATCGGAGTTTAAACATACCGAAGAATAAGAAGCAGAGCACTTCAGCGATTTTCATGAACATGACTATATCGATCAATTAAAGCAATTATAGCAATTTAACATATCCTAATTAATTTACCGATGATATAATGTTTCGTGCTAAACTCGAATTGCAGTTCTTTCTTCGTTGTAATTTTTATGTCTATTTATGAAAAAAAAAAGGGTGAAATCGGCTAAGGACTGTAAGGCGTACTCTTATAAAAAAGGGAATATATAAAATCACTTCCCTTAATTTTTTTTTCCAGAAGTGGCCTTTTATAACTTAAAATATCATACGCATCACTTTATAAAATGGTAAATACACTGGTGTGCAAAACTTAAGCAACAGGTATGTTTTTTGCCATAACTTCCCGAGAAATCATCTGAGAGACATGAAATTCAGAAATGAGATACAGCATTTTGTTCTGAAAGAATGACGAAAGCATAGTTGCGCAGAAATGAATACAATACATACAGTATGGAATCAAACAAAAAAAAAAAAGGGCTTTATTGAACTCATAGTATCGTTACACATGATTGTCTGTCCACGAGGAAGAACAGCAAGCAGATGTTCCTTAGTATGGGATATGCCCTCCCCTTACCGCAATGGTTGCTTCGCACCGTCTCCCCATACTCAGCACCAGATTGTCCAAGAGTTCTTGAGGTAAGAGTGCCCATTCCTCAATCAGCATCTGTTTAAGTTGTCGAGTGTTCCCAGGAGGATGTAATCGTGCCGCAAGGCGTCTCTCCAAAGCATCCCACACATCTTCTATCGGATTTAAATCAGGAGAGCACGCCGGCATATCCATTCGAGTGATATCTTCAATTTCCAGGAGCTCCTCAGCAGCATGAGTCCTGTGTGGCCTTGCATTTTCATCCATAAAAACGAAGACTGATCCAATGGCACCTCGGAACAGACGCACATGGGGAAGGATCACCTCCTGACAATAGCGATCTCCAGTTACAGAACCTCTGTCGAAAATGTGGAGCTCAGTCCGCCCGTTCATCATAATGCCTCCCAAGACGACACCTCCAGGACCACCGAAACGGTCTCTTTTCGTGATGTTACAAGCGATTCCCAAAGCCAGTTGATTTGGAGAGAGGTCGGGACACGGTTTCATCCCAGTAACATCACGGAAAGAGAGGGAGGTCATATCCCATACTAAGGAACATCTGCTTGCTATTCTTCCTCTTGGACAGACAATCATGTGTAACGATACTATGAGTTCAATAAAACCTTTTTTTTTTGTTTGATTCCATACTGTATGCATTGTATTCATTTCTGCGCAACTATGCTTTCGTCATTCTTTCAGAACAAAATGCTGTATCTCATTTCTGAATTTCATGTCTGCCAGATGATTTCTCGTGAAGTTATGGCAAAAAACATACCTGTTGCTTAAGTTTTGCACACCAGTGTATGGCATTTTTTCATATAAATTCTAAAATTTTAGGCCTTTTGAGAGCAATAAAATTGATGGTCTTCAACAATAGTTGTCCGTTTTTAAAAATCTGAAACGGAATTCTTAGAATTTATCAGAAACCATTGAAAAATTTTAGCGTAAAAGCAAATTATAATGGGTTTCCCCCCCCCCCAGATTATTCAAATTTCAGGCCCTTTGCGTGAGATGAAGATTTAAGGTACAATTTAAAAACATTTTCGGTTGATTCATGTGTGAAGACGCAATTGTAGTATCTCATTAGAATTTGATATTTGGAAACTCGATTTTTTCTTCGCTTTACCCTACTTCTTATTCATTCGATAAATCTCTTTTCGATTTGCGTATGAGCACATTTTCGGTATCTTAAGATTTTCCAAAAATATATTAGGAAATACCTTCTTTCGTTTCAAAATTTGTATAATTTTTCATACTTTATGAAAAGATTGCTACGCATTCAGTTATGTTATGGAAGGATAAATAAACCTATTTTTCTTTTATATTGCGACATTACTTTGAGATAATTACTTAATTTGGCCTCTAAATATGCAACTGATTGATTAATCAGTTTAACTAATCGCATTGGCAAAATATTCACAGATACGCCTGCTAAAACAGTCCACTGCAATTCGCACCACGCCCACACAAAGTATCCAATACCTCTTAGAAATCGGAAAAAGATTTATATCTTCTAAATGAATAAATTTTTAATATAAGACTTGCTCCTGTAAACTGTCCTCCAACTAATAATTTCAGTAGACAGACCGATTTTTTTTTTCATTTCTGTGATAATTGCCTGCCGATGTGTAAAACACGTCGTAAGCGATTTTGTAACAAAAGCATTTCGACATATGGGCACATCTTTCCAGCAGAAATGATAAATATAGTCGAAATCACATTTGACTTTATCTATAACTTGACCAACTATTATTAGTTCAAGTAATGTATACATATGCACAACCTGTCTTTGCTATACTTAATCAGTTGTTTTGGGGGTGGCAAGTCTAACTCATCAGTCTTAAGTTGAAAGACTTAATCTGTAAAATGGAGTCTATTGAAGATGTAATACATTACTAAATAGATTAATTCACCGACTATATGTGACAAATCAGCATTACAGAGAATTGCCATTTTTTTGCAATATTAGTATAGCACATTGACTGCCGCATTACGCACCTGTGCGTTATAAATAATATATAATTGTATCCCTCCCCCTACCTTATTAGATGTCCTTTTCGAGTTCAGAGATAAACAAAGGGGGCATCTAATTAGATAAATAACCCGAATATCAGGTGTGAATCATGATAGTATAATATATATTATATAAAATATGTTCATCTTCAAATAAAAGTTTATATAATCATCTCCAACCAAATTTTTGAATAGTTTCATATACTTTGTCCATCCAAAATCGTTCAACGGGCATTCCAATTTTTCATAATCTAATAATAAGGCTATGGTTCTAACTTACGCTTTTTATTGGGCTTTATATATTCATTTATATTGCAACATTTTACGATTGGAGAGAAAATTCCACCATTCATGTCTTCTAATTCCCGTCTCATATTCATTCATTTCTTTATTGGAATTTTTTAATCATCCGAATCAACACTCTTATAATTTCTTGCGATCTGAGCAAGAGATACGTCAATCTCCAGGTTCAACCAGAATTCCTGTCTTCACGCGCATCAGTTATTCGGTCAGTTGCCTCCCACGGTCGGCGCATGGGCACTTCAAGAATAATTAGGCAGTCAGCGAGTTATCAAATGCTTCATCTTCCTGCGTAAGGCACGACAGGTATTTATTGCACTCAATTTCCTTTCCACCTTCCAAATGCGTCAGTGAATGTTACTCGGATCGAATGTCCTGTGTTTTCGTTCAGTAGGGCAATGTGTGTGTACGTATCGATTTGATATTATGGCTTCCGCTTTGGAAAACAATGCCAAATCATTCTTCAATTGGATAGCTGATTATCATCCATTTTTTTCGGGTCATGTATGCTTTCGGTTAGGTATGGTTTTTGATCATGATAGGAGAATTTAAGTGAACCGGGCTAATTATTGAAGTCATTTTTGATCTTTTGATTTTACCGACTATGCATTGCATAAGAATGCATCTTGCGGGATTTTCATACTTAATGGGCTCTTATCTTCATGAAAGGCTCCGATATAATTTAATTTCCCAGTTAATTGATAAACATCTTAGTTTTTCTATATAAAACTTTTGATTCAATGCATTTAAAATAGGAGGAATTGTTGAAATTCGAACACATTTCAATGTGTATGCAGTAGGAATGGATTTCAAGTAATTCGTAATTGAAAAATACATTTCAACATATAAAATACTAGATGTTATTTTAATTATAAATTTAACAAAATAATGAAAATTTGTAGTTTCAATGCAATTAATTTTCTCCAATTTCATTCATAATATGAAGCATTATTCAGTGGTTTAGAGATTCAACAATATTCACATTTCTTCCTTTTAGGAAGCACTTCTATACACATCTCAAAATTTTCATTTAAATTCCATTTTTCATTATTTCCATTCTAAAAAATTTGTAAGTGAACAAAAAAAGTAATTTTTCAAATTTTCCTTTTACGTACAAAAATAATAATAAAAAAAAAAATTCATATCACCGTTATATTATTTGCTGTACTTTAATTCATTAAATCAGAAAAATATGTACAGTTGTATCAAACTACTAATTGACCTAAACAGCATGTTAGATCATATCAAAAAATATATTTTTCAGATGTAAGTTTTATGATGAGACATTGTCTAAGAAGAAAACTAAGTTTTTAAATCTTTAAACTTTTAAAATCAATATACTGAATACTCTGAAAAGTTCTTTTGTTTCTAGTGAAGCTAATTAATTTTTCAAACGAAGTTCTGATCTGCTATATACGAAAAAATGTGCATCAAATTCTGGTGTCAAAGATAAGCTATCAGTTTCTTTATGTTACTTTATAACTGGCAGTCGGTAGAAGTAAATTTTCTTTTGATAAATGTTTCCGAATCGATTCATTTCCAATGATTTCACTGCTGATGATAAAAAGAAGTGCATAGTCAGCTCAACTTTAACCAAAAGTACATCACTAGAATGTGCGTATTCTAAGTTTTATTAAATTAACATTCCGTTTGAAAGCAACGCTAGTTCTTTTCAAAGACTGGCGTCGCAATTTTGAGTTTCGGTTAAAGGATGAGGATGATTTCAGAGAAGGCACCTCCCTCTTCAAACTTCTGCATTACACCCATGGAAGGGCGCTTGATGCACAAATCAGATTTAACAAGTAGTATGCTCGAATATGCATAGGATGTTTAGTAAGACATTACCACTAAGCTACCATAATGGCACTTTCACGGCATCTTGTGAATATAAAGAATTACTGAATATGAAATTTCTGAATGAGAGAAACATTTCATATCATCCGATATAGGGTATTTTATATTCTTATCTATATAAAATTTGAAAAGTTCGAAAAATTCTCAAAAAGAAAAAAATTCATGAAAGACATCTTGGATTTTATTTTTTCAGCCATAATCTACGTAAAAATAAATTTCTGTACTAAACCAAAAAATTTTTTCTGTAAACTGTAAGAATTAATTTAAAACTGTAAGAATTAACAAATATCGGGGTCAGTAAAATTTTGGTTTAAAAATCTTAAATTTCAGAACAGGTAAAGAATTCTATTTTTTATTTTTTATTTTGTGAACAATTATATTTCTCTCAAATATATAGTTGCTACTTAGAACAAAAACCGATATTAAATTACTTGATAAAAAAAAATGAGCAAACTTTCGTGTCAAGTATTTTATAGTTCGTCTAAAATTTTAATTTTTAAATTGATGATATTGCATCACATGGCAATAAAAGTTACCAAGCAAACTACCTCCGCTACAGAAAACTTGACCTCTGAAAGGCGCACAATCTCTCATAACGACTCACTCTAAAACATCCGCTCTCAGGAAATAATGACATCAAAAACCGGAATAATCTCCACATAAGCGAGGGTTAGAAAAAAAAAAAAGCACCAAAAAGGACAAAGACTCCCCGTATGAAAATAGATTCTCGTCTCTCCCACCTGTGCTATGAATATTGAACCGCTCCGTTCATGACACCTTTTTCCCTTCCGCAAACACTCGCTCCAGAAAGCGTGTTCAGCCAGTTTTCGGACCCGCTCGCTAGGAAAAAAACAAACAAACAAACAAACAAAAAAACAGAGCTCATTTGTTTTTGATGCAGCGGATGAGAGTCGCAATCTTGGGAATAATAATAATAATAATAATATTAATGTGAAACGAGATAAAAATAAGCTGATTGAACTTTTGACATTGTTTCTACTTTATGGAAACCATTTGCTCACAAAAGAAGGATAGTTTTCACTTCTCTCAGATAAAATGTTTGATCTTGGTGTTTCTTCGAAAAAGTCGACAATTTTTTTTTCTTAACATGCTCAGTTTGTCCTCAGAGCGCATAAGATCGGATTTATAAACAAAGCAGCATTTAACAATGGATTCCATCCCAGCTAATTGTCGGATGATATTTGGAATATTACTTTAATGTCATTTAAGTTGATTCCGTTAAATCTATCCTTGTTTTTCTTTTTTGATTCGATTCTTGAAGAATTCTAATTATTCTATCATAAATTCATATTTAAAGGACAGTCTAGGAATACATTTAATAGATATTAGTACGTTACATAAAACTTTACCGGAAATAATTAAGATTTAATACAGTGCATTTGTTAAAGAAATTCTATTAACAATAATTCACCTAATGCAATGATTAGTTTATTGCTCCGAAAAATAAATATAAAGAATCGTTTTAAGTTAAACTTCTCCGAAAAATTAAACCACAGCTTCTTATTATTCTGCAGATATTTTTAACAATCTAAACTAAAAAATAAATAAATAAAGCATCAAAATGATGCCATAGAGGTTTCATCCGAATGAAAAGGGTTAAAATAGATTGATATAATTTTATTTTCAGTAAATTTAGCGGGCTTAACAACCATTTTGAAGCAACACTACTCATATTTTTTGAATGCATTTTTCAATTTTGAATTTTAATGATACTAAATACACCACTCCTGATTCACTATACTACGCTTCAAACATCCACTCAATGGTGACATGATGATGTTTGTTCTTCAACAATGAATTTAATTTGCACCAGATCCATTCATATACATCAGGTTTCAAACCAAAAATTAGTTTGAAACTCTATTCTTCTTTCTCAATTTCCTTGATCTTTCTCAATATCCTGAATTAAAAACAGACTTAAATACTTCACACTAAATCACAACTATTTCTGCTAAAGAAATTCTGATGCCGATCTTTATCCCTCTACATACATAAAACGCTAATGCACATGGTATAGAAATCTTATTTGTTATCGAATGGCAACAATCAAATGTAAACAAAACGCTGTACGAATTTCGTAGCGGTATTTAATTCCTCTCTTTGCTTTGCTAATTAGTGAAACTGTGAAATGGTCGTGCGAAGATTTGCTGTGCCATCAAAAATTCCTTTCAATTAGAGAAAAGAAAAACAAAGCTTCAAACAAAAAGTTTAATAGAGCGCAAAAGTAGATTTACCCGTCGGCAAATAGGTAAATCTATAACTTGCCTATGAAAACTGACGCGTCTTTCGAAACAATTATGCTACAAAAATGGTTTTTGTATTATCTTAAGACAAAAAAAAAAAACTTTTTTAATGCTATCAATTTTATTTTAATCAGTAACTCACTTTTTTTATTAGTTTTAATAATATTTTTTAAAAATTCAATTTGATACACAATCTGTTTTGAAATGTTATGATAAAATTCAAAATTTATCCATTCAAACATTCTTTCGCAAGCTTTGGACAATCAAACTTTGTAATAGAATATTCAACTGCACTTTTATTTCGCATATGCACTTCTTAACCCTTTAACTGACAATGTTTTTAAGTTTTGGCAGGATAAGTTATATATATATGTAAAAACAATTTTGTAACAGTATAATTATATTCAAATTATGTTTTGTTATGAAACTATTTGATATTTTTGGAAAAGATATCACATGAACATTTATTAAATGATTAATAAATTCATTTCAATAAAAAAACGATTGAGAAGGTAACATATCGTTTCTATAACCTTTAAATGGCATTTTTAAATACTGTATTTCATTATAATATATATATATAAAACTAAACCAAAGATATAATGCTTAAAATCTCGACAATTCGGATCCGTTCAATTTTCAGACGAATTTCAAATTTCTTCGCTTGTTCTAAAGAAAAGAATACTCACTTTCTGCTATACACAATACAGACACATATATATAAGATACAACTAAACTGTCAGGCGAACCAAATACATTTTGGCGCCGTGTGGTGTACGTAAAGTTCCATAATTCCCAAATGAGTATCGTGGCAGCTAATGGGTTAATTCGCAGTAAACAGATATTTTGTCAGTCAAATCAAATAAAGTGTAATTTTAAAAAAATGTATTCCATTTTATTTATTTAACAGTCTAAAAAGACAATAATCTAGAGAAAAAGTTAGTCACCAAAGGCAGCTAGTAATGAACTAGAATGAAAATAATTCTTCAATAATTGTAGCGCAAACTTATTCAGTTAGTTAATAAATTTCGCTCATCTGCTATTTATGCATCAAAGAAAAAAAGTTAGTAATGATTGTAATGCAGCCTTTTGGGCTCGATTTGACGAGTTAAATAATTTCAAAGACGTTGGCACTTTCGTTTCGAGTATCGTGCTGACGGGGTCACATCGAGGCGTTCCTCACGCATTCATTGAGGAGAGGGAACGGCGTGAGGCTGGACCGGTCGGATGAGTGCGGCCTGGAATGAGGAAGACCCTCGAGGGTTTCATTTGACAGATTCGAAAACAACAGCCTCTGCTACCTGAACCTAGGCGCATGCTCAGACTGTAATTAACAACCACGTGGTGAGACATTTCGGCATTTCAAAATTTTTTTAAACTACGGATAGCGACACGTTGTAAGATCGCCTTCTTTTAAAACTCCTCGACATTCATTTCAAGAAATCGCACTGAACTTAAATGCAGTAACTGCCATTTCATGTGATCACTTAGGAGTGAGTGAGTGAGTGAATATTATTCTAGCGCAAGATCCATTCTCTGGATAAACTGCGCCGCAACTAGACGAAAACTTTAGTGCTACGTCTTAAAACTTTGTTTAAAATATTTATAATCTGTTATTAAAAAAAAGACAATGCAAATTAAGAACAAAGACACGGAAAAAACATTTCAAATTTCTTTGATAAAACCCGCCTCCTTTAAATAAAGGAAAATGTTAAAATGCGGTTTATGTCCTATTAAAAGCGGAAGACAAGGAACAACTGTATTAAGATACTTAAGACGCAATGAGTCCAGTGACTGACATTCGATCATTATATGTCGGATAGTTAAACTATCACCACAACGACTACAAGTTGGTGGTGGCTGTTTTAAAAGTATATGTTTATGTGTTATTCTAGAATGCCCTATGCGTAATCGTGTCAGAATAACATCGCATCTGCGATTTAAGGAGGAACACCAACGTTCAATGAAAGGTTTCACTATGTGTAGTTTGTTTTCAATCTCAAGGTTCCATTGGCTCTGCCAATTTTGCAAAAACCATTTCCGAACGGAAGAACGTACATCAGCATAAGGAATGGATTGTTTGTGGGATTCGGTTGCCGATTTCGCAGCAATATCCACTATTTCATTCCCTCGGATGCCCACATGGGAAGGAATCCAACAGAAAAGAATTTCAAAACTATTCTGACATAGGTTCTGAAGCAAATTCCTGATATCAGAAATATATGCATGACTCTGTGATTTTCCAATGAGGGCTTGAAGGGCACTCCAAGAATCAGAATAAATTATCACCTTTCTAAATTTATTCTTAGCAATATATTGTAAAGCACAATATATTGCTGTGACTTCCGAGGTAAAAACTGAAGTAAATTCATGTAATTTGTGACTTACAACTACATTCTCACAAGCAAAAGCATAACCAACGTGAGACTCGGATTTAGAACCATCCGTGTATACAGGAATGTAGTCGCTGTACATGTGTCTGTGAGCAGAAAAAAGTGCTCTAAAAATGAAATCTGGAGTATTGGACTTGAGAAATTTTTTAAATGGATGAAGCAAAACAGCATCATATTGATCCCAAGGTGGTATACAAAAAGGACTTTCATCATGAATTTCGATATTATGATAAGTTTCTGGTAATATCCTCAAAATACGTGTTCCCAGAGGAGGTATACAGGATCTGCGGACGTTGAATAGTGCAGACTGACTACAGCTTAAAAACATTCTTCTTAAAGGATGAGATCGGTTCGATAAAACACGGAAATAATAACAGGCGGAAAACATGTTTCTTCTGAAGGACAACGAGGGTTCATAAGTTTCAACATAAAGACTGCTAATCGGGGAGGTTCTAAATGCACCGCAGCATACACGCAGAGCTTGATGATGAACATAATTAAGACGAGATAAATAAGAATTTCGAGCTGAACCATATACAAAACAGCCGTAATCCAATTTGGAGCGAATAACGCTTCGATATACTTTCAACAAACTAGTGCGATCAGCACCCCAAGTAGTATTTGACAGAACTCGAAGGATATTCAATGATCGCAGACATTTGTTCCGTAAATCCATGATATGGGGGAGGAAAGTCAAGCGTTTGTCGAATATAACACCAAGGAATGTATGTTGGTCGCTTACAGTCAGAGGATTACCGTTCAGCGTCAATTCAGGATCTGGATGTAGTGGTCTTCTACAAAAATGCACGCATCTTGTCTTCTGAGCAGAAAATGTGAAACCATTGCTTTCGGACCAGGTTGCCATGTTGTTAATTGCAATTTGCAATTGCCGTTCTATAAAACGCATATCCCTAGCAGAACAGGAAATCTGCAGGTCGTCAACATAGATGTTTTTATGTACAGTGGTTGGAATGGTGGATAAAATCTGGTTGATTTTTATAATAAATAGAGTCACGCTTAATACGCTGCCCTGCGGCACACCTTCTTCTTGGCAATAAGCCTTCGATAGAGTATTCCCCAATCGGACTCTAAATAGTCTGTGTGCTAAAAAATTTTTGATAAAAATAGGTAAATTTCCACGAAAGTT
This sequence comes from Argiope aurantia, assembly GCA_026543865.1. NCBI lineage: Eukaryota > Metazoa > Arthropoda > Arachnida > Araneae > Araneidae > Argiope > Argiope aurantia. The sequence continues at coordinate 765,576 of JAPMOR010026997.1, forward strand.
AAAATCAAACAAATCCTTTAAAATTCCAAATCTCCAAGCTCTATCGTAAGCTTTTTCTATGTCAAAAAAGACAGACACCAAGTGATTTCTTCGTACAAAAGCATTTCTTATATCTGTCTCCAAAGCTGTAAGATTGTCAACAGTGGAACGTCGCTTCCGGAAACCACTTTGGAAAGGGGATATAAATTCATTTTTTTCTAATACATGGATCAAGCGAGCATTCACCATTTTTTCAAGAAGTTTGCACAGGCAGCAAGTTAACGCAATAGGCCTGTAATTAGTGGGATTTTGAGGGTCTTTATTAGGTTTTAGTATAGGTATCACAATAGCATTATCCCATTGAATGGGGAAAACATGTTCCCTCCAGATTCTGTTAAACATAAACAAGATATTGACCAAAGCATCATGAGAGAGGTGTTTAAGCATAGCATTGATCACTTAGGAATTTTGATTATACTGATTTAGAATTTTGATGATTTATCTGATAATAATAACCGAATAGAGATAAATCAATCACATTTTTATCACATGAAGGAAAAAAAAGGGGGGAAAAACTTTATGGCAGGGTTATCTATAAATTATTTCAAAAAAAAAAATTAAAAAAATCCTTTAATTGTTTTCTAGCGAGAATTGTTCCTTAATAGTTCTTTTATATGTTATTTGCAGTTTTAAGTGTTTTTTTAAAATAAACTAACTGGAAATCTTACTCTGGAGTTATTGATTGGCAAAAGTATGCACTTGAATGTCTTGATGAATGAATACGAATTCCACCATATTTAAAAACATTGAATCAAATCAAGTGTGTATCAATTAAAAATATTATTAAAACAAAGTGGAAAATTGTATGGAAATGAAAGTGATATTTAAAAAAAAATAATCTGTCTACCATTATTGTAAGATAATCTTTTAGAGTTTATGAACACCCATTTCCGTAGTGAAGTCATAGCAGTTACCCATCTAGCAACAGTTAAGTCTATTTTTGCCTTCTATTAAGCTTTCTATTTGAATCATATTTCTCGATTTCTTTTATATTTTCTTTCTGTTGACTCCGTTGGCGACAGGGTGAATATTCTCCAAAACATTTCTAGTGATATTTTGTACTTCCATTAATTATCTAAGCTAAGTGGCAAATTCAATGTAACTGTAAAGATTTTCAATGATTCAGTCTGAAATTCATGTGATGGTTTGTTTATATTTGATTGTTAACATTCAGCAGTAACGATTTTTGTGCTACGTTAAGTTAGCGTTTCATATATAAACAGTGCTACACGTCAGATTTCAAATTAATAAATGCTTGATTCATTCGTTGGAGGGTTAACTATTGTTCCCATTGGAATCATTAACATTTATAGTTTGGTATTGCTCACTAAAAAGTTTACGGTTTTTTCAAAATTCTATAAAGCTCTGAAATTTCTGACTGCGTCAAAGCATTGGCGTTGACTCATTTACGTGAACTTTAATTGCTCTTAATTTCAGATTTGTTTTTAACACTCAGATCAGTACTCTTTTTAAAAATCAATTTTGCTTTCATAATTCAGCCGCCGGCAACAGTAGTTTATATTGTTTAACCCTTTCTAAGGCCGTGGGAAGTATGCTTCCCACCAAATTTATCAATCTTTGTATGAAATTATGTAGGTTAGCATAAGTTCTGACAAATTTTTTTAGAAAGACAGAAACTTAGATGTTTCAGTTCTTTATCTCATACAAAATGACGCGTCTTGGTTTGTCACTTAATTATTAATTAACCAAATTAATTAATCAAATTAAATTTTTCTAATAAGCTAAATGAATCCCTTTTCTTATTCTAATTTCAAGCCTAAATATTTTAACAAAATATGACTAGAAAAAAATGACCCTTTAAAGGATTAACTGATTTCAAGTCAGATCTGGCCGCGTAGCTGTCCGTTTAAATCAATTCAGGCAATCTTAGTCCACACAAAAGAATATTGTTCCAACCTACGGGGAAAAATTAATAACAAGTGGATCAAGACATTTCATGAAAGTCAATCTCTAACTGAAAATGAGTGATCTCTGCTTCATACTTGATAACATTAAGCGATGTAAGGATCACACACTAGTTAAGTTTAGTTATATTAACGTTCTGTTTTTTAAGCAACATTATAGCTACTTTGGGACGAACCTCGTAATTCTGAACAGTGGTCAGATGACAAGGACGACACTTGAGCTGGTACCCCCTCTTCAAATTCCCACACCACACCAGAGGGATGACGTTTGACCCTGACAGATTGAGCATGCACTAGACCCGCTTACACGACGGTTCTTCGGTGGAATCGAGACTCGAACCTGAAACCTCCGGTTCCTAAACCGAGACCTTACCACTAGGCCACCGCGGGTCTAACAATCACACTAAGCGAATATTTTGTGTACATTTGAATACATCAGTTCGGGACTAGGGAATGTTGATATTATAAAGCGCATGATAACATTAACCATAATTGCATTAAATGGTGTCCACAAAAATAAAAATCACTTGAATTCTTTTTTATAAAATGCTTAATTTATTTGCACATGTTCCAGCTTTATGATTGCGAAAATTGTCTCCATCCAGAAAGAGTTTTAAAATTGAAGAAGTGTAAACAGTCCTACTTTATTCAATACAAGATTAGCATAAACTATCAAGATATTCACAAAAGTTAAATTAGCCAAATAACAATAGATATTCTCACATTAGCAACCGAATTTCGTCTATACTAACATTAAAAGAGAAAGAGTATCTTTTGACCATCAGTACGTTTAACCAAACATTATCAGATTTGGTACAAATAAATTCAGAATGTGCACTTCGGATTGATTTATTTAATTTAAAAATCAAGCAAAATGTTGGTCTTTCTCTGAGATAACATATGAAAATTCACAAATATATATATTTTTTTCATTTTAAATTGTCTATAATATCAGTTTAATTATCATTCAACTTTTTTTTCCTACTTTTTACATACTTCAAACCGCTTTTATTGTTTCATCAAACATTAAACCGAGTCATTTTGTTTTTCTGTTCTTGAATCCCTGGCATTTAACAACAGAACACCTGTTACCACAGACATTAAATATGCTTGTCCAACAACTAGCGCAGACATTGTACAAAACACTGTTCAATATCTGCGCAATGTACAAGAGGAATAAGAAAGCGAAATTCCAGAAGATTGAAGGATAACGTTATAAGAAATTTTCCAGATCCGTTTCAAATGGCATTATGCTATAGGAATAGATTCCATTAGCAATGTTCACGCACGCGATGAACAGAATAGGTTTAAGGCGATTAAAATCTTGAACATCAAGATACATATAAACATATATATATATGAGATTTAATTGCAACTAAACATAACTAATATTTCTAGCGAACCAACTGTGATAATGCATACTTAAATAAGGAAAAAAAAGTAATTTAAAACTAAGGTTAAGACAAAGTCCTGAAGACTACCCAATAAATGGTTGACGAAATTGGTGCGACCTTAACATTAGCGACTGGATTATACTATGTTCTCAAGTTTAACTTTACTGCTTTTACCTAAGTAATTGCCGTGAAGATTTAATTTAAAAAAAGAAAAGCGATTAATATTTTTTATCTTGCCATCATTACAGCTATTTATATATTCAAATTTTATTCACTACATATAACTTTATTTCTTTGACGGATGAAGGGAGAATACTGAGTTCTAGATTTTAAACTGTTTTTTTATTCTGGCAAGCCGAAACAGTTTTGTAATATAATTTCATACAAGAAAATTATACAAGTTTCTTTTTATTTTGACAGTTCACTTTCTTATTGTAGTTATCTCATTTTTTTATTACATTTATTTAATGTAGTTTTTTTAAAAAAAATATTAATGAAGTATATAGAATTTGTATTCTATTTTTTATATGAGCATCTTTAAATACTGAATGTTACGTATTTTCACTCTTCTCTTAAAGTAATCGATGAAATCGCAGAAAATGAGGTACCTGAGAAGAAAGAAAAAATAAATGGGCTTAACAATCCATGAATTAGAAGGGATTAAATGCTTATCTGAAAATCTGAAGTTTCAAATTTAATATCCTGGAAACAGACTCAAAGCACTCGTTTAAGAAAAATCTCCACCACTCCTGAAATATAAATTTAAAAAAAAAAAATCGTACTTTTGAGATTTGTTTCGTAGTCTATCCGGAAATACTGGATGTTATTATCCTCACCAATTGCTACATATATAAATTTCAAATATTCTGTGACTCATCAGAGAATGATAGCGATAATAACTTAAGATTTGATAGAATTTTATTAAAAAAGGATTTTTTGAAGTCCATTGCGATAATCACCCCAACCACACTCCCGAGTTAAATACTAGTTAATTTTAAACTGACATTTTTTAGTATGATAGAGATTTTACACATTTGAATTATAGAAAGATATTGTGGGTTTTTGCTAGAAAAATATTGCTACCATTCCAAAAATGCATCTGATCGTAGAAGTCTCTCATGGTTAGAACATTGTTCTTTTAACAATCATAGCCTGGATATTTCCCAGCTCATGGGTGATCTTTAAAATGAAAGTTATACGGAAAGTTTTTCAAATTTATTTACATTTTTTTAGATGTCATGTTTTGATATTCAGAGATATATATTGCACCAAAAAAATTGTTTTACGGTTCTTTATTGAGCTTTATATAGCCTTCGAAGTGTACCAGTATTTTTAGAGCAAGAACGTTTTCTGGGAGAGTATCTGTTTTTCTTTTCTTTTTCTTTGTTTTAAAAATTCGCGTTTAAAAACATATTGGTGCATTCCACCTTGTCTTGAGCGGCCAAAATAGCCATGGAGGTATAAGGAACAGTAGACTCTCCTTCCGATTCAAAAAGAAAGAATCAAATTAATGTAAATCCGGCAATTATGCAAGCCAGTGTAGGAGACCATCGCGTCCGATTCCCTATTGTCTAAAAATAATGCTTCAAAAGTAGTCATATACGACTTCCATGTCGTAAATATCCAGATTCGGATTTAAGGTCATTCATTATTTGTTAAAACATAATCGGATACACTGTAGGGAACTGGACCCACAAAGACGGGTTAAAATTCTTCTAGTCTGCTTTAATTATTTAAGGAAGAAAACTTTTGGAAATTATATTGATAAAGATTTGTATCATCCTTGCATTATAAGTTAAGAAAAGTAAATTAAAATAACTGCTTGCAAGCTTTTCTAATTCGGAAATTTGAAAAGAATTTGTATATAATATTCATTTTCGCATTCGTTAAATTATATAGTATTCGTATTCGTTTAATAGATAGCTATAAATCTATACGAATTCAGTCATTTGAAGACGGTTCAATACGAAGTATTCTTGGCCTTTCATATTTCAAGTAAAAAAAATATCTATAGAATTTTTTTAATTAAATACCATTAAAGAAGAAAAATAAAATCTTTCGAAAATCTTTAATTGAGATATCTAAATGATATCCGAATTAGAGCACTTCAGAACTATATACGAATAAAATTAACATGCATTTGTAATTTAAAAATAAACGTAACATTGAAAAATGCTATTTTTTTTTTAAGTTTCATGAAAACAGTTCCGACTATACGCATATAGGAAAATGTCACATTTATTTATGAGTTCACATAGTGGTACATCGGAACGTGACGTTTTATCTGATTAGCCAAATTATGACTTATTAAATTCCCGATATATAGCCGTGCCATCTCTCAGAGAACAATTTAAATAGTCTTTCTCCAAATGGTTACTTCCGACCTAGATATTAGTAAATCATATCTGTATTTTAACATGCATTTTACAAAAGAACATAATTGCAAAGCCTTGATCCTAAGGAGTTAAAGTCACTCTTGGGATGACAAACTTTAGTTTAGCAAATTAAATCTTTATTTCTTGATAGCTGTATAGCTGTATTCAATTGAAAAGTTCAGTTTTTATACATTTCAAAAAAAATCAGGGATGTAAAAATTAATTTGAATATCCTTCTCTTACAACAAAAATGATGAATGTAATTATCTGAAAATAAAATGATTTTATAAATAAAGGGGAAATATTCTTTTTTTAGTTATCATATTCATAATTTGTTCTAAATTGCATACATTTTTTTAATTCCTACTATTAGTTCGCACTCTACCTATATTATATATATATCTTGTTCAAAATTTCAATCGTTAATAAAATACTTTTTATTCATCCACTCAAGTTCAAATACATTTTTTTTAACTTGTAGTGGAGGACACTTGATGTTAATACAGTTTTTTTTTCAAATATTAATTAAATTTGTACAGTAATTTCTATTTTGGTCGCCAAAGTCACCAAATACGTCGCCAAGTCGCCAAATGGTGGCCAAGTTTGTCACCAAGCTCTGAGATTACTGAAGCGACGCCCACCGCTCATAAATAAGAATATTATATAAGAAAATAAGTAGGAATTGAATTAAAATTTTTTTTATATATTGCGTTAAATTGGCTTATGGAAGAGATTTTTAATTCAGTCTATGAGATAAGAAATCATGCATAAATAAAAAAAAATTAATTTTTAAACTGTTTAATTTTTTTACAGATGAGAATTATTGTATGGATTAATGTTATCATTTAACTCATTTCGTTTTGGAAATTTTATACATTTCTTTAGGATTTCAGAAGAAATTCTTTTTCTGTCTATGCGAATTATGTTATTTCTCAAACGTGATCAGCATTGTATTCTACGTATCATTAATATTAGCTTTATCCAACAGTATTTTATATCAGAAATAATAATTTTCTCAATGTTATTTATGACATAGATATATTATAGAGTAAAGCTCCTTAAACTTTCTCATCATGGCTCACTCCAGCAAGAGAAAAAATACGTAAAACATCTCCATGAACTATAAAAGTCGCATAGATATCGATGAAGTTAAGGAAAATAGAACAAAATGTTAGCACGATACGTTAAAAGCATTTTCAACTGACTGAAATGATAAAAGTATATTGATTTGGAATTTAAAAATAATTCTAATTAGCTATAAATATGATAATTTATGAAAACAGCAAGACATGTTATTGTTTTATGTATCAGAAAAGCATCCATTATTATGGGCAAAATGTTTTTATTTTTGTTTCACTACGATCAAGACAATGTTCTTTTCTAAAATTGGTTGATCTTTTTATAATTGTCTCACCCATAAAATAGTTTAAGGGGTGTTTACGCAATTTCAAAGATTTTCATAAAGAATTTTAAAAAAGCAAATGTTTTGGAATAACAGATTTTAGCAACAGCTTATTATATAAAATAAAAAAAATATATCGTCTGTTACCTAAAAATTTATAATTATTTCAAAATGCCACATACAATAAAACTGTGGATTGAAAAGCATGTTTTTGCACTTTCCAACGAGAAATATTCTTTTTCCATAATTCGAAATGCATGGCATTAAAGTAAAATAAGCAAAATTACTATTCGGAAAGGGGAAAAAACCTTCAGTCATTACTTTTGCATGGAATAAAGACTCCAACAGAATATCTGAAAAATGTGCATACTGTTTTAAATATTTCTAAAGTGAAATTGCTGATGAAAAGTAAAAATTCACAGCCGCAGAATCAACTGTAAAGTCTTTAAATACATATCTAGTAACAAAAAAAAAAGTAAGCAAACGTTAACAGCTTTATAAAGAAATATTATACATTGCCGAGAGTTGTGGCGCAAAAAGAACAGATTGTATAACATTGTATGGATTATTAAATAGGAGATTATGAAAATGCATTGTGGCTTTTAATAAAGGATGGGTTTATCTAAATGATTGCTAAAAATTAGGCCTAGGGTTTGTCTAAATGATTGCTTAAAAATAGGCCTAGGGTTTGTCTAAATGATTGCTAAAAAATAGGCCAATGGTTTGTCTAAATGATTG
>JAPMOR010026997.1:773458-780958 GCA_026543865.1 Argiope aurantia
AATAACTGTAAAAAAATAGACCTAGGGTTTATCTGAATAACTGTAAAAAAATAGATCTATTTATTATCCAAAATTATTTGGGGAAAAAAATGCTGAAATCTAGTTCCATCGATGTAAAGAAACTTTCAGTAAGAGGTTTATGATTGTCGCAGAATTCTCCTATAATAAGAAAAGTTAATAGAAAACCATTAAAATCCATTTATTGCACTTTTAAGAGAATGCTTCACATCTGATATTTATATAGATTCCATTTCTTTATCCCAATGATTTTCAAAGAGTGACACTTCTTCAAGACTAAGCTACAAGTCATATTTCGAAAAATTCTATTGGATTCCTTGAAAAAAGTGAAGACAGATACGTGTGTAGCTTACCCACCTTTTCAACATATTCCTGATGATCAAAGTCTCCTGATATCTATTGGTGCTTTGCTCTGTTGAAAAGAACTCATTCTAAGCGCAAACAAACCACGATCGACTAATTTTGCAAAATAATGAAAGAGAAATGGAAATCAATACTCTTGGGAAATTTTGCGAAACTCCTTTTCATGATGGACATCACTTTGCAGATTTACAGTTCAGAAAAAAAAGCTATCCAACTGAATATTTAAAAAATATATATATTCTTTACCATTTGAACTTTAATTCAATAGTAAATATGTGTAAACAGCTCAATATTTCCTAATAAGAACAGAGCACCAGACGGTAATACGCTTTTACAATCTTGTTTATAGTAAACAAATTTGAATCAGACCATTTAAGACTAGAAAAGCATTATAATAAATCAGATCACTTAAAACAGCAGCCAATCAATTTTCTAAAAGAGATTAATATTCAATATGGTGACTGTAAACATAAATTATTTAAATAAATTCAATTTTCCTTTTTATCATTCGTTAATGGTTTTTAAATCATTTGTGGTACTTTTAATCAATGAAGATATTTTATAAAATAATCGTGCTTTAGTTCGTGTACCTAATTTTCACATTTAATACCTATCGATAAAAATGTCCTTGTTAAAATAAAAGCTAGATCTTTATGAAAGGAAATGTTTTCAATGCCTCCTAACAAGGTTATTAATAAAATTCAGAACAATAGAGCATGCACAAAGTAATATTTATATTCCAATAAACCGATCCTTTTGAATATAGCATTAGGGTCACAGTTCATGCAGAGGTGTTGCATCGGTTGGCTTGTTTCTTTTATTTTTATTTTTCCCGGTCACCTGCATAATGAGAAGCCATCATATAAACATTCCATCCACGTTTCATTATATGACGCCAATCCGGTTATATAAGTATTGCATTAAAACTTAATTACATCGGGCTTCTTTAGTGTGTGAAAGAGTATGGTTCATATTTTTTATTGTTAAGCAATTCAAGTACAAATATTTGGATGCATGTAACAGAAAAAAATGCCTTTCTCGGAGTAAAAATTGAAGTCCAAAATAAATTCTAAGATATTATAAATTACTACAGTTCCATTTACATCAAATGGATAAATATGGAAATTTCAAGAAATCTCATAATAAAAATATTTTCCCGTTAATTTAATTTTTGTTCTTCAAAAAGCAATATGTAGCATTGAAATCACATTCATATAATTTTTCTTCTTTCTACATTTTTCTGGCGTATTTCCGTAAAAGAATGTCAAATAATTAGCATAATTCATTTATCACAATGAATACACCTCTGCATCTAATTATAATCAATGAAAAGCAGAAATACATTCTAAGATTTTGCAACTGATTTTTACACCGACGAATGAAACTACTCTCAGAGAAATTAAATTAAAGATGCAACAAATCTACAGTTAGAAATGAGAAGTATACTTAAACGTACATTATTCCGTTTCAAATATTTAAATTTGAAACTGAATGGCTCATAAATTTATATAGTTCATAATAAAGGAACAAGTTGTAACACTTCCGAAAAATATTTAAGAAATTTCAGTTAGAAAATAAAAGGAAAATGAATATAAATGCTAGAATTTAAAAAAAAAAAAACTTTGTATATTGGTAATATACATTTGATATATATTTAAGAATTATTTGAAACAGTTTTTTTTTTCAAAAATTCATTTTATATAATTTTATGTAATGCATTTCAATTCAATAATCACAAAATCTTTTCTAACAATTTTTTCTCAAAATTAGGAGGAATCAATCAAAACGAGGGGGAAAAAATCAAATTCATTTTCTTTAAAATTCAAAAAATAAATTATCAATCATTTATTAGGATTAATCGTTAAGCATTTATAGTGATAGTGAAACAGATTTGAAGCTAATTATTACTCAACTAGGGGGTGGGCTTTTTTTAAGAAAAATAAATCATTCGCTTATAAGAAAATGCCCGCGATAGCTTATTGGTAAGTTCTTGGCTTCCATAGAGGATTCGAAAGTCGTTTTCACTGAAGATATACTATGCACGACGTCTGACGGATATTAGAGTTAGTATATTCAAGAATCAAACGCCCTCATGATGGTGTGGTAAGTAAATTTTAAGGAGATGCAGACTCAAATATTACTTTTTATCTGACAGTTTAGAACGATGAGGGGATTTCCAAAATAGCCCTCGGTTTGCTTCTAAAAGGTGATTCTATCTCATTCTGCTTGTAATATTTCTGAGCTTTGCAATTATTTCATAATCCACTTACAATTTTTTGAGAGTAAAAGTCTATTTTATTTTTAATAAAACTGGATAGTTAAATAATTTATAAAACTTCTAAATTTTCGGAAACATTGAATTTTCTCCAAAAAAATTGAAATGCTTCATTCGTTAGGGAGTAGCGCAGAGAGGATGGAAATAATTTACTCATCTTCTAAAGGAAAAAGCAAGCGCATATTTTCCTTCAGTGCTTCTCACCAAACGATTTAATGGATGCATCGTTCAGGCACTTAATATGCCGCGTTAAAGGATGTGGAATGACTCTTTTCGAAAATATTCTGAGGGCGCACCCATCTTCACTTCGAACGCCCTGATTAAGTGCACAATTTCGCAGCGATTCCTCTCGCATATTTTACGGAGCGTCCTTGAATATCCCGACCGAGCAGAGCAACCTGAATTACTTCTGCCAGCTTTTTTCTTAGAAACTTTTCGACCTTTCGAAATTGAATAGGGAGAACCTTTCAGCTTTAAAGTTCATTTTTATTCTCAAAGAAAAAAAATAATTTAACAAACAATATCAATGCTATTGTAATTCTATCAAATGCTGCGTTATTAAAATTTCTTATTCTAAATGATTAATTAGGATGTTAAAAATATGAATAAAGGATTAAAGATCAAAACCTTTACAATTTTATTGCATTGCGTTTTCCAGACAAACTTAAATTCTTTTTTTTTTAGAAAATTCTCATTATGTATGATTTGACACTAGTGAAATAACTACTAAGACATGTATTCTAATTAAACATATTATTTAGAATACTTCTTAGAATGTCTAGGATACATTATCAGGATTCTTCTCTCTTCTTTGAATAAGAACAAAATACTTCTGTAACTGTTATTCCACACTTTATCGAGAATAAAATAATTTTGTTAATTATCTGCTCTGGCGAATTTTCCAATTAAACCACATTAGTTTTTACCTCCATTTCATGTAAAATTTCAAAAACTCTTACAAAACAATCTCATCAGATTAAAATGAATTCAAGATTTAATTTATAATTAATAATATTATATAATACATTAATAACTAATAGATTCGTATTTGAGTATTATAACCATATTATATATACACGCACATGGTAAGTACTATTAAAAGTATTAAATAGTTATTAACTATTAAACTCTAAACAACTATTTAGAACTGTCTAAATAAAACATTTTTATGTAATTTATTATACTAAATCCTAAAAAAAAAACGACAAATAATAAGTATTCAGTATTTCTAACTGCATTAAAGAATAATAATAAACAACCTATAATTTTAGATAAACAATATTTGTTGCAATCTAATTATTGCACTGAAATATGTACAGTTATATTCAGATTGCAAGAAGATCTACCTTTTCCATTTTAAAATTTCAATCAGTACAATTCAATGTAATCCTGAATATGACTTTTCCGAACGAAACTTTACCTAATATTTGCCATAGGCAACTAATAATGACCTTTTAGACATTAATTTCAGAGTCCATATTGAAGATTTCAAATTAAACCTCATTAAAGTTATAAGTTATTAAATAATATGGCGTAAATGTCAGACAATTTGACAGTACCATGGACAAAGTTTTAACGATATCTATGAAATCAAATAAAACTAATACATACGACTAACTAGCTGGACCACTGAAAACTATACAGTGAAAAATTACAATGGCAAAGCCTTGTTGAAGAAGCACAGGTATGGGAGCAAATCGGGAGAGATTCGCAACAGATGATCCTTAAGAGGTCTAAGAGCATCAGGGAGCCAATACTGGTTTTCAGGAAATTCAAACGCCTCTAGAAATTTGGATGCAGCACCTAAGACCAAAAATCGACTAGGGATGGAGGCGGACTTCCCATCAATGTATTGATAAATAACAAATGGCGTCGGAAAATGTAACCGTATGGCGCGAGGATGTGTGCTTGCTTCCGGCATCAACATACCTAGGAACTGCCGTGTTTATAGATAAAATAAGCAAGACATTAGATGCAATTCCGAACTCAAGTTAGTTTATAGCTTGCTGGTGTAAAAGGGCAGTTCTCAGATCTACCGCATCATCTAGGGTTGAAAATTTTAATTCGTGATTATCAAGAGTACAGGAGGCAGTTTGATTGAATTTGTAGTTGAATATACTCTCTCCGTATTTTTTAAATCTACATTCGTTTGTTCTGTTCTATGCATACCAAATACTTCCAAACTCAATGAACTTGTCAAAACAAACCAAGACTGAACGTATAGTTTAAAAAAAAGCAATATAAACCCGTCAATCCCAAGAACATTACACAAAGGATAAACAATGCGACACAGGTGCAATATTAGATAAATCAAGGGTAAAATCACATTTTCATAAAAGGAAATGGTCAAAAGTTCAGATTAGGAGGAGGGGGGAGGGTTTCAGCTAAGTCTCAAAAGCTCTCCACTCGTTAAAGAGTCCAGCATACTAAAATATTTTACTCGAGTCATAAAAAGTATGCAACTGTTTATATGATATGACCTTGAGCGCAAGAGGTGGAGATACCAATATTCAGTCTGGCAGTACAGTACGAAATATTCACTATAGTAATTTTTAATTGCTTTTTAGGCAATTTCTTTAAGCTCATATTTTTTCAGGTATTTCATATTAGGATGGAGGTAGTTGATTTCTTAATTTTTTTCTCTTTCATTTAAAATAAGTCTTACATCCATCAGTAGCTTTTAAAGCATTTCTAGCTCTCAGAAACTAGTTCGCTAGTGTGCACTTGCATGCTTAAGAAAGAATCCACCAGAAAATTAAGGTTCGAAAGTCAATAATGTCAATTTTTGTCTCCATAATCAACACTTGCGTTAAAAAAAATTACGCAGATAGAAAGCGACTTCTTATTAAAACTAACTGAATTACAAACGAAATTTTACATTTATTGAGATTTCAGCTCTACAAAAATTATTATTTTCCCCTGAAAAAAATTTGATATTTAAAATACAAGAACTTCATGAAAATGCATTCTGGTGAGATATCAATAGGCAAGTAACTACATAAAGAGAGAGAAGTTTAAAATTGTAAAATAATAGAACAAAATATTTTTTATTCTTGTCAAATGGAAATTGTATTAATCATTTATTAATACGCATCACAACTTGAGATCTTCCAGTCGTCTTAAATTTTAAAAATACGTTTGATATAGCCTTTTGGGAGAAAATAAATGAAGCATACATGTTACATGAACAGGAAAACATTTTTTATTACAATAATTCTTGGCTTTTAGCAGGAATTCCTTAATTTTTATTAGAATCCGGGCTCTTGAATCAGTGTGCTACTCTCGCGATTTTCACAATGATTATTAATTAATTTTACTGTCATGGCATATGATATGAATGCAGTAACATCAGCGATCAATTCAACATGCACCAGCTTTAAATACTCTAAATATTTTCATATAATAGAGTTAGGAATCTGTGAAACGATCTTGGAGAATCTTCTAAGCATCGATAGAAAAATGTTTAAAAACCTTGTAGGTGGTGCAATGAAAATACAATGCTTCTTTTCTTCTCAGAGTTTTTTTATTACTGACAAATAATGACCTATCCATGCTAAAATGGGTACCCTTTCCTCGAGTAATTCGGAAGTTACTTTATTGAATTCCTGACGCTTATAAATTCAGGTGTTACAAACTAAAAAAGAAATTATATGATTTGGACAGAAGTATTGTGAAAAAAGGAACTTTGAAACAATTCATATTTCCTGTTGTTATTAATACATTATACTCTTTATAATGTTGAGGAAAAAGATGAGTATTAAATTATTGCACGTGAAATCGGAAATCAGGCATATAGGAAGATTCTCTTCCTTGTATATAGGATTCTACAGTAAATAATTCGCCTTTCTGGGTGTATTTTGTTTATAATGTATATTCATCCATGTATGCGTGTATCTTTTTAATTACACTACAGGGAATTTACCACACTTTTTACATTAAATCTTAAAAAATGTTTTTTCGAATATAAATATGACATTAAAGAGAAATCATTTAATGGAGTATATAAAATATACATTTCTAATCAATGCATTTATCACGAAAAAAAATTATAAAAGCTTACATAGGAAATCTTTTATTTTTTGAGTTTCTTTTTCATTAAACATTTGAAACATTAAGATATGCATATTCATTTTATAAGACATTTTCAATTCATTTTTCAGTTTTAGTGTCTTATTTTAGAAAAAAGCCATTTCCAAACTTGTTACTTCTGTAATTACTTTGGAATTTTGCAACCTTTATGTATAAGTATTTCCTTTCCGTAAAATGTAAACGGAAAATATAACGCAAGATGTTTTAATCTCCTTTTACATTTTCAGGGTAAAAAGTCACTAAGGTTTGGTGGCTTTTTCAGTTCAGTTAAGTTATATTAATGTTCCATTTTTAAAGCAACACTAGTGCTATTTTCAGATGGACCACGTAATTTTGAATCGTGGTCAGATGAAGAGGGCGACACCTAAGCTAGCACCCCATCTCTGAACTTCCACGTGACACTAGTAGGAGGACATTTGGTGCAGACGGATTTAACGTGCACCAGACCTACTTACACGATAGTTTTTCGGTGGAATCGGGTCTCCAGCTTGAAATCCTACCGATTCCAAAACCAAGATCTTGGTGGCTTGGAGTTTTGACTTAGGTTATTTTCTTACAATGATTCCTCCAAGCTGTAATTTAACAGGAGAATAGAAGGATTTAATAATGAGATCTAATATTCTCAAAAATTCATGTATGCATGTGTCAAATTAAGATTAATCCTTTGAGGGGAAACACCATCCCTCTGACGAAATACAAAATTTTGGAAAAGGGATTTGAATTTTAGCCGTGTACCACCATTTATAAGGTAGAGA
>JAPMOR010026997.1:785958-797756 GCA_026543865.1 Argiope aurantia
TTACTATCAACAATTCTCAACCAACAACAACAACAAAAAAAAAATATTGTTGACATTCAAATGCTAATCTCGAACTGAAATTGAATATAAAGATTGTTTTTTTAATACCATCTTAAAGTAATAATTTTCATTTATAATGGATTTTATTTTGAAACATTTTTTTAAATATAAATTCCAAAAGGCACTTCTAATGTCTAAAAATTCTTCTGGAATCGTCAAGAATAAAGTTTTGGATTGCATTTGAAAGACCGACTTGAATGATGTTTCAGATTTTAAAGCAAGAAAACCAAAGTGCATTAGCAAGTTTAATTCAGATTTAAAATGTTCGCAATAGACTTAGAATGAGAAGAAAGAGAATGAAAGAAGATTGCTTACAATTTTCCCTTTCCGGATTCCTTGCATTCAAAAAATCTCCAACATATTATATATGCAGCGTTTCATCTCAACAAATGACAATTGTTAATGCCGAGCCAAGAAATCTGATATGTAGCATCAGAAGTTCCCTATTCAATAGTTTCTATGCGCATATACACAAACTATAATGAAATTCTTGATGCACGTGGCAAACAGTTCAGATTCCTTACTAACGTTTCATAGATTCAAATGTCATTTCCCCCTCTTTCCCGCTGTTTTGTATTGATCATAATGATAGTAATTTTCCACAGCCAGATGTTTTCAGGTAGATTCCGATAGGAAGACCACCTACCTATTGCAATGATTCTCATAAGACTTCGAGAAAATTTCGTCAGTTCTCTACTAATCATGGTTCCTAGAACCCAAAATCATCCTTAGTTCAAAAGTTTATGAATGCGCATAACGTTTTGCCCATGTTATCTTGTGAACAGAATACTAGAATAACTTTGTTCGGATTTTAATTGGCTTGGAATATATGAGAAATGTAAAAATCTAGGACGAGTTCGTAAATATCCAGTTCAAGGGAGGTGGAGATGGTGGGGATGGAAATTTCATTTTGTTCTAACTTTCCTAATATTGAATAGAGAAAAATAAATTCAATTAGTCAAATTAGATCATTATTAAGACAAACAATTTTTGTATTTAACGTTTTTCGATAACTGCAATGTCTTAGAAGTTAACGACTGAAAATAATTTTCAATCACTAACTTTAACTGTTTCTAACATCAATAATTATGTTGGCAGATATTAACACAGATAAAAAGCTGCTTTTGCTTTTCAGCTTACCGAGGGGATTATTTTTCTTTTTTTCTTTAAGAGGCTTAAATTTTATATGCATGTAACGGAAAAAATTGTTTTAACCCTTTCAAAAGTTTGTAGTGAAAAAACCTGTATTAGAATAGTTCCTTCCGTTCTTTAGAAATTATATACTAGTAATGTAACTGAACCACATCCTGTATACTTTTATTTGTGAATGTGTTCTTTCAGTAATATTTGTTCTTTTTGTGTTTAATAAATACATTTTTGACCATAAAGTTTTCTCCTTATTTAAGTCTATTATTTGACACCCCTTAATACTTCAGATACCTGTTAAATTTTAGTTAAATTACATTTTACATATGAAATATGTTATTGTTATCTAGACGCATTCTACATATTATATATATATTACTAGCCATTACCCGCGACTTCGTTTGCGTGGAAACTTTGATGTGTATGTATGAGAACTGACGGTCTGATCAAAATGTAAAAGGTTATCAAACCGTATCATTATAGTGTTGTTGAAAGCAAAGTCTGATATGATATAATCAAGAAACTTGTAACTGATTGAGAAAGGTCTATGGGGAAATTTCAACATTTATTTTTATTCTAATACCATAATGTATACAACATTAAGCCCTGGTTTAGCCCTGGGATTTGTTGATCGTCATTGTAAAATCCAATTTTAAATTAAGTTGCAACCTCTTGAAACACAATGGAAAGTTGTTCGGAATAACAGGTATGCGGTTAATTAAAACGCTGCCTCCTTTAGCAGATCCTGTAATAATGGTAGCTTTTATAATATTGCTGCCAAACTCTCTGATACGAAGCCTTCCTCCAGCCTAAACACGATATCTTCTTACAAAGCTTCCTTGTATGTATCCAGCAACTGTAGGAGGTTTGACAGTCCGCAAGTGCTCACTAAAATTGCAAACAGGTCTTCTAGCTACTTTCATAGCCCGTGCTTTATTACTCCTCTTCGAAAGATTCGATTTGCGTTTTCTGGGCATTTCGAAAAAGTATCAAATAATAACAAATAAAAAATTAAAACCAACATAAAAAAAAACGATGCACTTAAAGCTATAAATAAATTTATTAAAAATATATAATAAAACAAAATAGAAAATCAAGTCCGTATTTCTCTACAATCAAGTCTATTTTATTTATCAATCGAGTTTGATATAGCTACAATAGTATAATACACATAATTTTTTAACTTTTAATTAAAATGAAAATACAAGTGTCAACAATTAAAACACACTGCGCATGCGTGACTTTCCAACGCCAGTTGGCGTAACGCAAAAGCGTGAATTTTCTACGCTAGTTAGGGTAATGAAATGCAGATTAGAAATTTATTTCCTTTATTACGTTTTATTTTAATTCAAAAAGTACTTCAGAATGAATCCAAAACATCAATTTATTAACAATTTTTAATTTTAAATGCATCAAACACTAAGAAAATGAACAGAACCATTTGAAATAATCGATCGAAAATATCTTAAGCCTTGCCTCTTCGGTGTGGGAAAGAAAAACAACTGAAGCCATACTCATTTGGCGGCGGGGAAATGAAGACTTTTGGCCGGAAAGTTGGTTTTTAATTAATAAAAAATTAACCACTCAATTAACCGGAACAAATAGTAGCCTATGTCCTATTCCAGACTATAATCTATCCCTGTGCTAAATTTCATTCAATTCCGTTCAGCCGTTCTGGCGTGATTGACTAACAAATATCCATCCATTCATCCAAACTTTCACATTTATATAGTAGTATAGATATATAAATTGAATTTGCACTCGATTTGCACTCAACACATGCCAAGAGGTCAATGGTAATTGTTTTGGAATGAATCGGGGCTTTTTATAACAGGAAAAAAGACAAAGTAAGTAGATGCTTTTTATCTCATGCCTTTGTAATGCCAGAAGGATCAGCTTCGAGAGAAGAGAAATCTGAAAGAAGTGTATCCACGAAATCTGAAATATATGTAAAACGACTAATCAACACCATCTGTTACAGTAGATAAGAAGCTTTTTTGTAGTAGTTGAAATTTTTCTAGGGAGAAACTGGTGACTAGCTTCATTTCCAATTCATCATGGATTCTCTCGCATATTTTTAGAGCTTAATATCCCAAAATGATGAGCTCAATATCGTCTCACTATTTAATAACAGCACGTTCGTATTAATACCCTCGTGATATTCGTGACACAAAATTTCGATAATAGTGGATAAAATTGCTCTATCCACTGAGCTTTCACTTCTTTCGTGATTTTTCATGGAAACGCTCTTCACAAAAAAAAAAAAAAGATAACGACGTTTGAATTCAAATTATTTCTGCTTTGATTACTTTTGCATGTGCTACTCATCACTGTGGGTAATAGGGATTGTCAGATATGTCTCCTGAGTATTAATAGGGAGCAGCAACAGCCTGATATTAAGGTCAGGTTTTGGAAACATGATTTTTCAAAGATCCATGATGATGCCGATCTAGTGCATGTGTGTCATTGTCAAATATCCTCATGTTTGTGTGTTGTAGAATTTAGGGAAGGGAGTTCCGACTCGGGTATCATTTTCATTAGGTATTCACGAATGGAAAATTACAGGCGCTTCTAAATAGCATGTGTTTAGATGAAAAGACAGAATGAATAAATGGCATATATTTTCAAAAAAAGTACTTTAATTAAACTAAAATTGAGCAAACTAAGGTTGTTGACGGAAAATATCTTAGGTAATCAAGTCTTTTAATCAAGAAGTAGGCTTATCTTGCAAAATCAATTCGAAAATAAAGAATAATAATTCTTTCGAAACAAACTCAATTTTTAAAAGACACCCATACACATTTTACTTATTTACAGAAGGAAAATTACATGTTAAGTTCTTATACATCGAACAGAACAGAAAATTGTATTTGACAGAATTAGATGATATTCATTAAATTTTTACAATTTTTCCAGGTCAATAAATAATTTCTTTAATCCTATTATCTAACATTTAATTAAAAAAATTCATATAAATACTTATTAATTTTCAAATGATGTTATTTTGGATAATCAGCAGAAATTGATGTTTTTTAAAAGTTCGGAAAATTAATATTAATACATTTTGAAACACATTTAAAAAATTCTCAAGCTGTCATTTTCATTATGTAACTCTTCGTGCATGCAACTAGATAAAGCTCAGTATGCTCATACATACTGACTCACTAGTGTTCTGAAGTGCACACATAGCCATTCTAATATTCCAGAAAGTAAAAAGCAAACAAAAAAAATACCCCGATGTTTTCTTAAAAGGGCCATGGACTTCAACAATCCATTATTCCAATATCGCAACAGGGCAATTCCACTATTTCAAGTAGAATCTGAACATATCCTCGAAGAATAAAAAGAAAATCATTTTTAAACGTATTCAAAGGAATTTCAGAGGTACAAATATTAAATCTATGACCACTATGACCATATTTTATGATGAATAGCTTAATGCTTTCTTAATAAAGAGCATATGCTGTGATTCATCGACTTGATTTAAATTTTGACAACTTTTTACTTTCTCGTATACGAAGTATAGAACAAGTATTATAATTGTCAAAAAATTCTTTACTCTGATTTTGATGAATCTTTACGTTTTATACCTCCCTGAGTTTGAAAAACACATTTTTGGCATTGTGTCCGTCTGTGACAAAAATAACTCAAAAAGTGCTAAGATAACCCTTACCAAATTTGTAGATTTCTGTAAAATGTTGAACAAAATTTATTCAGAGGAAGTCTATCTATCTAACGTTTCAAATGTAAATTAATACGATAACTATAAAACGAAGAACTCTAGACACAAAATTCGATAAACAGATTTAGCATCCATAATGCAGACACATATAAATTTTGAACCAGATTCAATACGGGGTTGACCCTCTGTAGTTTCATAAACATGTATGCCTCATAATTCAAAAATTCATTGACTTAAATACATCAAATTTGAGATGTGATTTTGTGATTACAATTGTTGTTCTGACTCGAATTTTAGCTCCATTTGGTTGTTAGAAACACGTCTAAAACGCATATTCGGTTTCCAGATACTATTAATCCCATGCCAGGGATTAATCGTTAAAAAAAAACTCGCCAAAGATAACACGACAGGCTCAATAAAAATGCTAAATTCTAGCCAAAGGTTAATATTTCTTATTCTAATGCCATGCAAGATGGTTTCTAGAATAACGTCTTTATTAGAGAATATACAAGAAATTTTGGGTAGCTCATCGTCAGCTGCATACCTACAATTATTTTGCAATGGGCCATTAAAAGGAAACAATTCATTCGGCTTCGGTTTTGACATGGAGAAGGAAAACGTTCTTAAATGTCAGCTTTAAATAGAGGGCTATATAATCTACTTCTACGTCTGACACACAACGTAATTCCGAACTTAAAATGACCCACGACCAGACAATTGTATGCTCGGAAATGTAATAAATGATCTTCAGACATCCATAATTTCTCTTCCTGACCTTTTTGGGTGTTGAGAGCTTACGAGACGATTGTTACCCAAAACGAACCTCATTGCGATGATCATTAGCATGGGTTCAGATGACTTCCATCACGGAAACATGTCTTTCTCTCCGGGCATTTGCGTCTCTGAGATACTTTCAATTGCCTGCGCCCAAACTTTTACATAATTTTGGAATACGAAACTCGTTCTGGGTGATTTTTTCGTATTTTACAGAAGATGGGCTGAACCGAGTAAGTTGGTGCATTATTTACTGTTAGACAAGTCGCCCGTTTCGAGTCGATCCTCTTCAAAGGAATGTGCGTGGGATACAGAACAAGCAAGGTTAGGAATTGGAAGAATAGAAGGATAGCTTTTATGGAGAAGTTTGGTGCTGAGCTTTTTGGAAAAGAATTGGGAAAAAACTGAAAACAAAAAAGGAAGAAAATGTTTTTAAAATTAAAAAAAGCCTTTAGTCATTAATATTGCGATTTTTTTTATTTAATTTTTAAAAACCGAAAAAAAAGTAAAAGTAAAAAAAATTCTATACAAGGAAATAGACTATAATACTTTGATTAAATTAACCGTTCGAAAGACAAGTTCTTGCAATAATTCATAAAATGAACGAATTTTCTCTTTTATATCGTTTAAGCCGCAAAGTCTGAGAAGTATAAATGATACCCCATTTTGCAGGTTTTCCACTGAAATTTTATCTTTTAAAATTTTTATCATCCTAATGTTTTTGTTACTGAATTATACAATATATTTTGTAAAATGCATTAAATAATTTCCAAAAAAATATCCATTTATATACAATTTAAATTAATATATATATATATATATATATATATATATATATATATATATATATGATTAAGAATCGATATTAAATCCAATTCCATAAAAAGATTTTTTTGCTGCAAATTATTCAAATAAAAATGAATATGTATTTTCTAATCAATCCATCATCCGTATTTTTATAAAATCAATATGGTGGGAAACTTCGATGTCTGTAATACACACATAATAAATTAACTCCTTAATCCATGTTAGATATATTTAAATTAAAAGTTTCATTGCTTCAAAAAATTTTAATACCTTACATATTTTTTTTAACTTTTGGAGATGGCGACAAAAGTAATCAGAAGAGTGGAAGTTCTTGTCCTTTTAATATGTTAAACAGTAAAATATTGCCAATTACATATTATACTAAGCTTGCAAATTAGTAGACATTACTACACATTATTTACGCATGCATACTTAACAAATACAAAGATAGAAAACATTTAAATATCCATTAAGTTTGTAAGTATTGTTATGATTGATATTCCAGCTAAAGAAATAAATTGAAAACTTATCTTTATGTTACCGAGGTTCATTTATTACAGTAATACTTGTGAATTCTGGCAAAATATGACCATCTTATCTTCAACAGATACGAGGGATCCTTGAATTTTATTTTAAAGTCGAGGAAATATCAAACTTAAAATAAGAACAGTCGCAAACTGAAATTGATTCTATTCTTTGCAATCAAGCATATAGTGGTATTTCTGGCACAAGAAAGGACTTTTAACAAACTTCAATTACTCATTTTAAGGGGAAGAAATCATCGTTAAGGATGATTTGAAAACAATTTAATATAAGTGATTTTAGTATCTAATAATAATTATTTCCTTAATTTCAACATTCTAATATGCAATAAGTATAAAAAAAAGCAGTAGAATAACGAATTAAAAATTTCGTGTACACTTAAAAAAAATACAAAGATTGAACTAAAAAGTTCCATTCTTCAATTATGTCTTACCATTCTGTTAATTACTATATATTTCGGTGCTTATAAAATATTTTTATTTAACGATATATACATTTACTTTCTCGTATCAGTAGTATAGAGAAAATATAATTCGAACTCAAGATTTTGACGAATCTCTACGTTTTAGACCTCTCCGAGTTCAAAAAATACATTTTTAGAAACGTCCGTCTGTGACAAAGATAATTAAAAAACCCTTTGATCTAGACAAATGAAATTCGGTATACGGTCTTTGTACCAAATTTGTAAAATTGTGAGCAAAATCCGCTCAGAAGAATTCCGACGGTTAAAATGTAATTTAATTCGATAACTACAAAACGAAGAAAGTTAGATAAATAGAATTTGATATACATAATTAATATCTATAATCTAGACATCTATCAAATTTTGAGCCATATCCAACAAGGGATTGACCGTCTGTCGGTCTGTTCTAGAAACATATAAAGGCGATAATTCAAAGACGCAATGACTTAAATATATCAAATTTGATAAGCGATTTTGTGAATAAAAACATAACTTTGTGCCAAATGTTTGTTTAAATCAATTGGAATAAACGCGTCTAAAACTCAGATTCGATTTTCAGATACTATTAATCTCATGTCAGGGATTAATCGCCAAATAACTCATCAAATATGACACGATAGATTCAGTAAAAATGCCGAATTCACGTCAAAAGATTAATATTTCATAATTATTGAATACCAATGCCATGCAAAGCTTTCTTTGGGATAATATCTTTGATAGAGTAAACTGCCGCTGGTTTTAATCTCTTTCATGACAATGGTTTTATTTACATGTATCAAAGAATATCAAAAAAGTTAAAATATTTTTTCAGTACCTATATAAATGAACAAGAATAGCAATTTTATATAATGATAGATTTTATTTATTTATTTATTTTTGGCATCCTCTTTTGTTTCTTCAGAAATTATTGTAACACTACCAAATATTTAGCATTCTGTAATTACCCAGTATTCAGAAAAGGAATTGATGCTGTTTCCTATTTAGCGAAAATCGAGCAATCAAAATGGAAAAAAAAAAGCAACTTATTTTCTTAGCAGAGAATTTATGTCAATGAAATTTCACGCACTGTTTTTAACAAAATTGAAATGGATTCAAAAGCTTGCCCCAGAAAGCACACAAGGGACTTTACGAAGCAAGGATAGTCAATAAAGTCCTTGTAGCACTTGCGTGACAGCACAAAACGAGCCCATACCTTGCGAAACGACCTTTCATTCTTAAGATGTCCAGATGAGTCCAAAAACTTTCTCTTTCCTAGTAAGGCCTTTCGACGCGCTCAACCAAGATCCTCAACAATGGACAGAATGCGCTTTATGGGTCGTATATTTGAGTGAAAGGAGTCCCACAACAATGGGACAAGTATTCAATGGTGACAAAGATTCGAATTCTCATGATTTCAGAAGTTGGATGGTAATATTGTGGATGGTAATAATACAATAAGAAATGTAAGCTAAAAGCATTAACAGAGAATTTTATGTCCTACAGATATATACGAAGCTTATTCTCAAATTTTAAGTACAGTTTTTGAGTAGCAGTTTATCTCTAAGTGCTAAAACTCAAAATCAACAGCAATATGTGAGGAGAAACTTACAAGGAGAGGTTAAATAGACGATTTGTGCGGTTTCATTGTAATACGACTCGAATTCAACTCCATTAAAAATTAATTAAAATACAATACGACTCTTACGTTATATAAAACTGTGTTCTGTTATAATAGAACAATATATTTTGTTTTAATACATAGAAACAGTTGTCAAGAATGTTTTATATTGCAAGTCGGAATAAATGTCAAAATTTTAAATTTACGGCGACTGAAAGTTAAATCAAGTATTTAATAGATTAAAATTCATTTTAATTTATTTAGTTAATGTTTTGATTCTTACCTTTGCAATGACTAGTTCGCCGAATTTTAGTTGTATTTTTATGACTGTAGTCTTATTTTGGGATTATAACAAAAGCGTCAAGATCCATATAACGATCCAGATTAGATTCTGTATTATAATAGACATGAACTATTTATGGGTGTCAACATCGTTGAATATTCAAGGGGGAAAAAAAAGGATTTGATATGACATTTTCATAATCGGAATATGTATCTGATGGAATCATTTGTTTTACATGAGTGCAGAGCGCAAAGGACTATTTAATACAGAAAAAAAATAATAGAATAAAAAAAAGCCAAAAAAGTTAAGAAAGAAATGGGAAAATTAATTTTCTAACTTATATCAAATAAAATTGAGTTTTCGAATGTAAACATTAGAAAAAAGCAATGTTAGCAACCGAATTTTTAAAAAAAATATTAAGAAATACGGTTGTTTTTGCAAATGAATAAGGATTTGCATTCGTCACAAATTAAATGTTGTAAAACATGGATTTTATTTTTACTTTTTTTTAAAAATCAAGTTGTGCTTATTTTAAAGTGAAGAAATAAATATTTATTATAATCATTCTTTAATAGTTTTCAGCAATTAAAATTTGAATAGCGTATATTAAGATCCAGGGTTCAGGAGCTATAAAAAAAATTTAAAATATATTTTCAGGGGTAGCATATTTTTGTTCTACTTAATATTTAGAAGAACAATTTCAGGCAATTAAGATTTCAGATAAACAAATATAAATATTTATTTGCTTGGACTAAAATGTTTGTATTTCGTTAGCAAAAAAATTCGTATTTTTTTAAAATTAATTAATTTATTTAATTCTCGACAACGTTTAACAAACGTTTAGAAGGTAGTAAAAAAAAAAAAAATACTAGTTATGCGCCTTTATTACTGACACAAGTATCGTTCCCGAGTTTTAGAAATCAGCTTTCGAGTCGAAATGGAGGTCATCGAACTCTCAGCCCTGACATAAAAAAAACTGGCGCTTACCGTACAGCATCGTGAGATATTCCATCCGCGATAATTCGGCAAAGCACGGTGGTTGCTTATTATAAATCAATTTGTTTCGAAAGATTTGGGAGGGAAAAAGTAGCCACCTACTCGAATCTTGTTTCCATTTCCTCTTGAAACTTTTGTTTTTCTTTTATTATTTTGTGAGAAATTGCAAGACGGAGAAATAACATGATGAAGAATGTTTATAATACAGCTGTTCTTCTGATTTGTATATATTATTCTGAAATTGGAACAGCAACTTCTCAAAAAAAGAATCATTCCGGTATTCAGGCATAAGCAGGTCTAATCTCAGTTTCGTTCATGATGATATAAATAGCATATTATTACAGCATTTTATTAAAGGGCAACGGATTACATTGTTACCCTGAAATTTAAATCTTTTTCATTATTTCATCAAATATTGAATCGCTTAATTTTCTTTCATTGTTGAAAGTTAAAGAAGGATTCTATAACTTTGTAGTTTACAAGAGATAATAAAAAAAAGTAAAATTACAACAGTGCTTGATTTAGAAAATGGATAAACAAGACATTTATCTTTTTAATAGTACTTTTTATGACTCAAAACTCTACTTTCGTTTTGAAATCAGTTTATTTTTGCACAACACTGAAGCGGTGCGCGAGGATAGAACCTGGGACCTTTCGGTTAGCAGTCCAGTAACTTAACAATTCTGCCAAAACGATCGTTCGGGTAGAAGAGTTATTAACTGGCTTATATGCTATTCACCACAGTGCTCTCCCTCCAGTGAGACGGAGATGAGACAAACGATATGGATGTCGAGTGGTGATGTATATTAGCTGTTGGCTTAATGGGCCGGTACCCAGTTGAATAGCGCCAAGCGTTATGGCGAGCGTGTGTGGGTGCTAATGCGCCAAGTGTGTCTGGCGACTTTGGGTTTCTGCGTCAAGTGAGTCTGACGACTTTTGGGTTTGCTGCGTCAAGTGAGTCTAACGACTTTGGTTGCGGGTAGATGGCGCCACAACAGCTGTATGAAGGTTGAAGGTTCATTGTCCGAGGTCACAGCGGTAAGGGATGAGTGAGGATAGAACCTGGGACCTTTCGGTTAGCAGTCCAGTAACTTAACAATTCTGCCAAAACGATCGTTCGGGTAGAAGAGTTGTTAACTGGCTTATATGCTATTCACCACAACACAAAACAGAGACTTTCACGAGACTATTTACATAATGATGATAGAAACTATTCAGAGTATTTGCAGATGAAGCAGACTTAAATTGATCAAATGATCCGTACATTAAAGAGATGAAAATAACGTAACGTACTAAATTTTATCCTTTTTAACACAGCATATTCTACTTAAATCAAAACCGGGTTACCAGATTCCAAGTTTGAATAAGATGCAACTCCAACTCTGAAATGAAAATAAACAGGAAATATAAACCTTATTAGGAGTGGCAACAGTACTATAATATCATG
>JAPMOR010026997.1:804148-832280 GCA_026543865.1 Argiope aurantia
GTTAATCTAATGAAAGGATTGTGGTATTTCTTCATTGAATAAGAGGGGGCAGGACAAAGTATATACGCATCCTTTGTCAGATACGGCTTTGAAAACACATTAAGAATATAAAAATAGTTCCACAATCAGTTATTTTTTAATAAAATTTTGATGTTATAATGCAACAATTTTTAAACTAAATCCGAAGCTCTTGAATCCTCTATTGGCATTCTATTTGATTAGGTGATTCACCGAAAATTGAGATAACTCTTCGATATTCTAAAAGATTCCTGGAAATATCTTTGACACTAAAATTTTTTTATATACAAATAATAAAATATAAATAACTTTTAATAATATAAATAACATTTTAAATATTCTAGTGGGATTCAGATAGTTTGGCACAGGATATACATGCGAGATATGAGGTGAAGTGAGTGAGTAATCCATCACATGAAAATTTGGAAAAGAAGCTACAGTTTACGATCTTTAATATAGTAATAAAATAATTGCTTTTTCTTATATTTAATTCATGGATTAAATATTGGTTTTTCTTGAGCTTTCTTATTTATATGTGAAACTCCAATTATTTGTCTATCTCTCATGAGAACGCATTTAGGCTCTGCTCTGGTTAACCATGATGTACACTGGAGCAAAAATGTGGCATATGATTTTTATTATACTGACAAGAGTTTGATTCTTTTAAAGCATCATGTTGATTAAAAAAATCAATTATTAAACATAATTATGCCTCATTGCCCATATTTTATCAATTTCTGAAAAAATAAACATGAAGATTTGCTTTTAAAGAAACACTAATTTTATGTTTCTTCCGAAGAAAATTTTTAATTGTGAATTAAATCGAGTCCTTTACAATTCTATTTTAGAAGAAATTGCTATTACGTATTTTTCATGCCATCATACTTAAGTTCTAGAATTAAATCCGATTGTATTAAAACCGCAGCTATACAAGAGCTGAATATTTTTCTGAATTTGTAACTTATAGTATCCACTTAATTCGACAATACCTTTAAACTCAAACTTTAAAAGTTATAAAATTCTTGATACTATTTTCATACCTTTCAAATGGTTCATACTATATATATATGTATAGTAACCAATCTAAAGTAAGAAATAGTTTGAAAAACGAAACTAAAATGAAAACGAAAACAAAATAGTTTCGAAATCGCAACTAAAAATTATTTCCCATTCAAACTAAAACCAAACATGGAACAGGTAAAAACTTCATAGTATTTAGAGAGCGCAAATGCAGCTACTTTTAAAACACAGATGAACTGATACAAAAGTATAAAAATCAAGTTAATAGGAAAAACAAATAAACCAAATCAAAAAATATAACAAAATATAAAAAAGAAAGAATCCGGCCTGAAGACTTTTTCAAGGGTCACCCTCAGGCAGGGATTCAAAAAAGGAATTTTTTCTGTTAAGGAAATTCAGACAATTAAATCTAACAAATAGTCCCCTGAAATTAGGCCTAAGAGATATACCATTTTAACAGAAAGGAAAATACAAAACAACAAATTAGAAGAAAAACCACTAATAAGTAAAAATACAATAATAAAAAAACAATAAAAACCAAAATACCATAAAAAACACTAAAGAAAAAAACGAAAAGGCAAGAACATACCATCAACAGTCAAGGAAATTTTAAGCTATCGATTGTGATTCCCGCTTATTAAAAACACAAAGCTAACGGTAATTTAGGTAAAAATTGTAAGCTCCCAGCGCCACCTCTTGAGTGATATAATATGCAAGGAAAGTTCTATTTTTTATTTAAGCCACATGATTAATCCCAAACCATACCTTGTTTAATTAAAAAATTGACATTACAGTAATTTTTAGGAAATTCATTTTTAATTAAATTATTAATGAGGTTGTTTGATGCTTCAATATAGGAATTTTTATTATTGCAAACCCTTTTGATCCTGTTAACTTGTGAGAAAATTAGATTTTTGAAAATTTTAGAGTTTAGATTGAAATGGTAGTTACGTAGTTTTGTTATTTTGAAGTTGAATATATATATATATATATTGGAACGATTTAAAAAGATTAACTATTTTTAATGTTGATAAAGCATTCAAAAATTTCGAGGCATTCTTTTCACTTATCCGCAAAATGTGCCATTTCCAAAATATAAAAAGATCAAAATGAAAAAAACAGTATTTTCATTACAAATTATTATAAGAAATTATGGATAAAACTAAATATAGAAAAAAATATTTAAAAGTAACAGTACCACATTTTTTTAAAAAGGGTATTTAAAGATCGTCAGTTGAAAAAGATCATTGTTGGACAAAATGGGAAATTTCAATTCAATGGATAGCTTAATTTTCCTTTTAAGGCAATTTAAACAGAAATATTCAATTCTAATATAAAATCTACCTACATGGTTTCAATACTTAGGGATTATTAAAGAATTTTACTGTAAAAATTGAATTATCACAAATTTTTAGAGTGAATCGACGTTATATTATTTACACCAAGATGTTTAATTGAAAATCGACAAAAGCATCCATAAAAGGCTTAATAATACAAATTTTTCAATTCTTTCTTGTCATTTTAAATGCATTAAAATCAAACCCTCGATAACGTAATCAAGATTTTTAAAATAATCAGAT
Source organism: Argiope aurantia (assembly GCA_026543865.1). Classification (NCBI taxonomy): domain Eukaryota; kingdom Metazoa; phylum Arthropoda; class Arachnida; order Araneae; family Araneidae; genus Argiope; species Argiope aurantia. The sequence goes on from JAPMOR010026997.1 coordinate 806,767, forward strand.
TTAATTCTTTCCATAATATGAACAGGAACAAATGAAGACTTCAAAATTTAAAATTAGTTTTGATAAACTCAATATTCTTTGCTTGAAACTTTACTTGACTTTGACTTGAATAAATGTTTTTTAACACATCAGTTTTTCCTAATAATGTGAATGAATGGCATTCTTTTACGAAATCACTACCCGGGATTAACCTATTTTGAGGATGTGGATAAGGTAAATTAAGAGGAAGAAAGTAAGCCATAACGAATTTCGATTTTAAAATCAATCAACAAATTTAGAATAGCCAGCGATTCCTCGGTTTTAATTATTGAAATTCTCGGAATTCGATCAACTCAAGAAAATACAATACGATCCGTTAAGATTAATTTTTACGAATGCAAATGAAGAACATATGAATCCTGGAAAGATTCTTTTGTGATGCACACGGATCACTTTTGGACATTTTTTAAAAAATTACGATTTTTTAAAAATTAAAAAATATTTTTATTAAAATGCATATTTATCGATAATTATTCCTAATATAGTATTAAAAACTTTTTCAAATACTTTAAAAAACGTTAAAATTCAAAATTTTCCAAATGATAAACTTTGAGAAAAGTTTTTTTTTTCTCCCCTAAAATGCATAAAGGGAGGGAATCCCGATTTATAATAATTGTGAAATAAAATTCAAAGTCTGTAATTAGAAAGCCAAACAAATAAATGTCCGTTGTCACTTTATAAAAAGGTACGAGTTTGAAGATGGCGCTAGAATTTAGTATAGTCACATTAAGGTCCTTTTTAAAGCCAAATTAAAGCAACTTTGAGACGGATTTCATCATTTTAAACTGAGATAAAAGGACGAGGACGACTCCTGAACTGTCACTCCCCCTCCACCAAATTTTCGCACCACACAAGCGGCAGGGCATTGGATGGATTTAACGAGCACCAGACCCACTTACATGAAAATTTTTCAGGTGGAATTGGGTCACGAATTGGAACTCTCTGGCTCTGAAGCAGAAGCTGGTGCTAAAAAGGTCTCACAAAACAAAACTTATCAAAATAAAAATCGTTTCATCTCTGTTCTAGTGTCTACAAACATGTTTTTAAAAATGATAAACTCTGAATAATTGGATTATATATCATACGAAGTAAACTTTGCTAACCATAGTTTTAGTATTTGTAAAAGAAAATGTGATGAGAAACAAATATGTTACTTTTTGAGTAGAATTAGATAAAACTCATATCATTTATAAATAAAACATTATTGAAATTGAAGAAATAATTGCAAGATATTTATATTCGTATGGTTTAAAAATTAATTTTTTTAAGGTGAAGAGATAATTTTTGAGATATAGCATTTTTGGAAAACAAAGGAAAAACGTTAGAAAGTTTTAATGTATCAAGTTTTGAACGGAGAAATTATTGACAAGTGGTATGAACAGAAGGCGCCCATGATCACACAACCGCTATTAAAACATTTGAAATGAGTAAACTAGAATTAAAAAACGAAAAGAAATTATTCGTCAAAAACTGAAATAGAATTCACCGTGAGTCAAAAACTGAAAACAGCATCTATGCTGAGGGTAATAAGAGGACAGAGAAAGGAAGATTTGCGAAACCTGCTTTTATTGTTCAGATCTGGAGTCGGGCGGGGACGGGGAATTAAAATTGCCAAACAAAACGGAATCGGCTGCAAGAAACAAAAGAGGGTCAAGAAGGTGTTCGTTTGAGAGGCAACGGACTGCAACGGCCATTTTGTCAGCGGCACAAAAGGGGGAGGACGATGCTCTCTCCACTCCGAGGCCCGTTTGCCTGGCGGCCTTGAATCGTGCCATTCACGAATTCTTGGAGGAGAGAGTGAAGAGATGCCTGCAATAAATACTACAGAGTGTCTGCTAACTGTACTGGAGTGTGGAGAGGCGAGAGAAAATCTATTTTATTTTAAATATTTATATTTATTTATTGTCTGCCTTTAACAAAAAAACAAAGTTTCTTTCCGCCTCAGTATCTAAAAGGCAAGAGCTTTGACAAAATGTGTACCTAAAGTAAAAGTTAATGTTTTTATGCATTTTTAATGTATCAAAATTTAACATGTAATGTAAAATTTAATATTTTTTTCTATTCTTTTTTTCTGTCCCAAGTTTTCTTTAGAGGTTTTTTTGTTGTTTGCAAATGTCCAATGTCATCAAATGTCGTTTGCTCCATCGTGCTAGGTAAGGTTGCTCATCGGCGGCCCTATCTATGTTTCCCGCATGGCCTCTGGCTAGGTCGGAGTATTGCTTGCATAAAATACACTAAAGTATCAAGGAAATGAAATCACTTTTTTTCGTTGCAAATTGTAAATGCATACTTTGATTTCTTGAATTTTATCTGGTAATCGTGCATAATAAATTTGGTTTCTGTTCTAACTTTCAAAGCTAAAATAAAGACCAAACTGATAATAAACATAGTATGAGTTTATGTCTGTTCTCGTGGAGTTCTTACAGAAACGGGAATCTGTACTTTTCGTATTGTGAGTGCCCTTTTAAGAACGCAACAGAGAGGCATGCATCCTAATAGCGGACTGAGTAAATGTAAGATATGGGAATGCTATATGAAATGCGTGGAACTCTTTGCACTTGGATGTCGCCTCTGAGGCACCAATAGAAATCGTCGCATCATTTTGGCTTTCTATTTTTTTAATTGCCATTGATACCTAGAGAATGGTAGAAGATGTATATTCATTTTTCAGAGAACTTCAATTTAAAACAATTATATATTTCGAAACAAACAAATCCTGACATTCGGTGAATAATTATACATCAAATTACTTTTCCCAAGTGTAAAAATTTTAAATATCGCAGCTAAAATTTTAATATATTGGCAGCTTATCAAGAGACCGTATACCGAAATTTGCATGCTAACGAAAGTCTGTTATTACTGCTACCTCTTGCTAGCAACAGCAATTTTATGAGCATAGTATGATTTAAATTTAAAAAAAGATTAATCTTGGATAATTATTAATGTTACACTACTTAATATCTTTCGAATACGAAAGACATTTCCTCCTCTTCAAAGATTTTTCCCCCTTTAGAAAAAAAAGCAGGATTAAGATTTTATTGAAAAAAAGGCGAATAATCCTTATTTTGAGATGAACTCTAGAAGAACATATTTTATTAAAAGCATAATTATAGTCCCATAGTATCCTTAAAAGAATAATAATTTCCTTATAACCGCAAAAAGAAAAGGACGAAATACTCTTCTAACTTCCAGGCTAGATTATGATGGAACGGATAACGAACTCATACTCCCTTTGGTGACGATTCTTTAATGAAGCATCGCAGAACTCCGTTTTATTACGATTCTCGAAACGTTGTGTAAGCCTCAAACGCTTCAAGTGTTCGTAAAATTCGTGGTGTGTGAAAAAAAAAATTGTCGGATGAGTAGAAAAGAAAACATTCCATGCAAAGCTTCTTACTTTTGTTTTCAAAGAAGACCTTGAGGCACGTTAGAAATTCTGCTTCGAAAATTCGCCGGATGTTTTCTGATGAATCGAGGAAGGTTGCGAAAATCATTTAAAATTTTTCAAATAACTACCATAAGGATTTAACTTCAAATAATTATTTTGAACTTTATAATAAAGACAAAAGAAATTAACTGGAATGAAGGAATACTAACAAACTTAAATAAGCGAAGTGGCAATAATAAGACCGAGTGTAAATTTCATTGTTTCCAAATCAATTAAACGTCAGTTTTTAATTTAATTAAATCTGATGATAGTAAAAAATAATACTTCTATTGATATACATATGTGAAATCAAATATTTTAACATTTTCGTAAATCTTATCAAATTTAAAACACACACACACACACACACACACACACACACACACACACACACACAAAGAGGGAAAGAACTTCCATATTTGATTCTTAGGACACTAGAATAAATGAAACAGAATTTCAATAAATAAGCTCGCTCTGTGTCTAGCAATAGTTCAAAGTTGTAGTTCTTGTGAAGCATATTAAATTTGTCAACCAAAGTAAAATATCAAAGTAAGTATCCTTTACTTTGCGATTGTTTTTACTTTCTCGTATACCTAGTAAATAGAAAGTGGAGTAATCGTCAAAAACGCAAACACGATATTTTGACGAATCTCCATGTTTGAGACCACCCTAAATTCGAAAAACGCATTTTTGGAAAATCTGCATCTGTTTGTGACAAAGATAATTCAAAAATGTTTTGAGCTAGTCTGTTGAAATTTGATCTTTATGCCAAATTTAAGGATTTCTATCATTTTTAGTAACATTTGTTCAGAGGAATTCTGTCTATTTGGCTGCTCGAATTTAAGTTCACACGATAACTACAAAGTAAACAGCGCTAGATAAATAAAATTCGGTATACAGCTTTAACATCTATAGTATTGACTCCTATTACATTTTGAGCAAAATTCAGCTACGACTTGACTGTCTGTAGGTCTGTAATTTCAGAAGCATGAAAAGGCGATAATTTCAAAATGCAATGATTTAAATGTATAAAGAAATTCGGTACATCATTTTGATTACAAGTACAGTTTTGTGTCAATTTTTTTTCAGTCGATTGAGAAAAACCATGTCGGAAGCCCAAATTCGATTTTCGGATACTGTTAACGGTATGTCAGGGATTAATAGTAAAAAAATTCACCAGGTATCACTTAATAAATTCAGTAAAAATGCTAGACTCACTTCAAAAGTTAATATTTCTCAACTATTGTAAGTTAATGCCCTGTAAGGCATTCTCTGGAATGACAAGTTTATTAGAAAGCATGCGAGAAAGTTTTGGGGAAACCATTTCCTCTCTTCCTCTCTGAAACCATTTTCTGTCTTCATATATTAGAAAGCTTTCTGCTCGGTATTTAGAGCATTATAGGTTTCCTGTTTCTTAATAAGAAGACATTAATAAAATAGGCAAAGATCTTTAGTTATTTAAGACTTATAAACACATATTTATATGTTATAACATTAAACACGTATAAAATATCAGTTTTTCAAAAGAAATATTTGTGTTACGCTTATCTGGTTCAAAAAATGATTATGGAAAAGATTTCATCTTTTTCTATTATTAGCACTCAAAAAGTTCGAATAGCAAGCGATGCTTGAAAAAATGCGAGAGCAATATCTTATCGCAAGATCCAGAAAGATTCTTCATCATTAAACAAATTCAAAATGTCTTCGTTTCTCGCCCATTCGACAAGATAAACAACTTCTGCATTTCTTATTGACTGAAAATGGGAGGCGAGCTGGAATTACAACTGATTCGAGGTCATAAAACATGAGCAAGAGCAAGATATAGAATTGAAGGTATGCACTCACGTGCATCGTTTGATTTGTGTAAATACAACAACAAAAAAATCTTCAGGGAGGAAAATTAGAGAAAATGTGTGCATATATATGTCGCGTTTTTATGTTCCCTTTAGATATTTAACTGTCGTCATGGTTTTTCCTTATTTTAATTGGACGAGTTCCCATAACATCACAGCCATGTGACAAAGAAATTGCAAATGTCATCCAATAACTCGTCGTATATTGTCTTGCACTTTGTTGTGGTATCGCATTCCCTCCCACTCTCTCTCTCTGTCTGTCTGTCTCTCTCTCTGTCTTTGTCTGTCTCTCTCTTTGTCTGTCTCTCTCTGTCTGTCTCTGTCTGTCTGTCTGTCTCTCTCTCTCTTTGTCTCTCTGTCTGTCTCTCTCTGTCTGTCTGTCTGTCTCTCTCTCTCTTTGTCTGTCTCTCTGTCTGTCTCTCTCTGTCTGTCTGTCTGTCTGTCTCTCTCTCTGTCTCTCTCTCTCTCTCTCTCTCTCTCTCTCTGTGTGTGTATGTGTGTGCGTGTTCGTTATATATTCCAAAATTAAATTTGTGAAAATAATATAGCAAATGGCAAGCGGGTATCAATCAAATATGCAAATGAAATCCTCATCTTGTACGCAAGACGATATTTGTATAAAACAATGTTTTAAAATCATTTATAAATATCTGATAAAAATAATAATCTTATAAAAATTACATTTCAGTTCTTAAATGCAAAATCAATTATTATGCAATTAAAATGGATCCATGACAACATCTTCGAAGGAATATACTTTTATGATAATGCGAAGACTATCCCATGGTTGTAAATGCCATCGACAATACATTTTAATGATTGATTTATAATAAATGATTGACTTATAATAAAGAAACTGCAGACAACTAAAATTAATTTCTTCATAATGAATTTTTCAATATCCTTTTTTTTTCTCCAATTAGTTTAAGTTTATTACTTTTATGCTGGATTTGTTTTTAAGAAAACATTTTTTCCCAGTCATTTTCATTCGAAAGTATCAAATAAATAAGTAGCTATCACTATTTTTATTATAGACTAATAAAAAAATAAAGGAGATTTATATTTTAAGTTTGAATTATCGTAGCATGATACTGCTTAAGAATTAATTCGTCTGATTGATTAAATTTGCCTTAATGATTGATTTAAAATTATTTTTTAAAAATTACTCTTATTTATGCAGCAGCGATAACACGCACACAAATAAAGCGTATTCGATATCATTGTAGGGTATAAATATTGTTTAAGCGGAATAACTAAATCTATGAAAAGTGTTGTTGGGAATTTACATAAAAATATTTTGAAAAATTATTAAATTTTATAAACTTTCATGAGAGTAAGCTAAATTTTTGCTGATAAAATTCTTATTCAATTATAAGCACCGAAGTAATTAAAGAATATTTTAAAATTGTGAATATTTTTTTATTAAAAATGAATTAAAATTTGGACAAACCTTTCTAAAAACTATCATCTATGTTTGTTGTGTTGAAATTCTTTCGGTGCAAGAGCCAAAATTGGCTGTACAGGCGTCAAGCAAAAGATGAAAACAATTAGCAGATTAAAAAATATACTCATTTGGATTTAAAAACTAGAGAACCGAGATAAAAAAAACAACTTAAAACATAATGATAGAAAGAGAACAACGAATATCATTTAAAATTTTGACATATTAAAATCAGATATATTTTAAAAACGTGAAAATAGGATTTCATATATAATAACTTTTAAATATAAACAGGAAAATTTTATCTAAGAAATAATGATAGCTCTAAGTCCAATTGCTTGCCCTGCTAATAATTTTTTTCATTACGCTTGCTGGAATTTATAAATAATATGTCAACCAATAAACAATCAAATTAAAATCTATTTAGAAATTAAAGAAAATCTTCATAAAACCAATCTGCTTTGATATGAAAATGCATCTATTTCAAATATATTTTTATTAAAATGATTTAAATTTATAAAACGTAAAAGGCACAAGAATACAAAATCCTTCTTTTAGCTAATATACTGAATTTCTAGACACTTGAATTCTGTTACTTGTGCTTGCAAGTAATAAAGGATAATGTTTATGATTCTAAAGTCTTAAATTTAACTGACCATATTCATTATTATCACAATTTATCTTAAATAGTAATAAAGGGAATGTATATTTTGGGGATTTACATAGAAAATCGTTTGATCTGCAGTTACCAAATTTGATATAGATATGCTTGTATATATAAAGTGAGAATGTAAAACTAGTAGCTAGTTTTTTTTGAAGTTTTAATTAGTTAAGTCAGATTTTAATTTTTAACCTTGATAACCTGCGAAGATATTATTGCACGGAAATGACTTTTAAACTGTTTTAAAATTTAAGAAAGAGTTTTTAATAATACTAATTGAATTAATATGTATTTTAATTTGTGTTTTGATACTACATTTTTTTTGTGCATAATTTTCAACAACAGATTTCATTGTTTCAATGAAATTCATGCCGTTTTCATTGTTTTGTCAAAAGAAGAATGATTCTGCACAGCCACATAACTTATCAGAGGATGAAATAATATGCATGAAAATTCAACGAGCAATTTAAACTAGATTATCCGGACACACAGATTTTTAATATCAATGACAAGAGACACGACACCATTAAGAAGACTTATTTAAAGAATAAACAGAGTAATGGTAAAGCTATTAAAATAACATGGCTTTAATGTTTGTCACAAGTTGCTGCTTGAAAATATTTTATTGAGGCAATCAAACATCAAATTATGCATAAGAGATTTAAATGAAAATATACGCAACCAATATTCCCAACGAAACAGCTGGTTGCCGAAGGAAGGTGAACATGAAAAGGAGGTGTTCAAATCATTGAAAAAGCAAAACAGAAAATACCTTCAGACAATTAGGATTGCTGTCTGAATGAAAATATTCAATAAAAATAAAGTTAACCTTAAAAAAAAAGAAGGAAAACGATTTGCATTTTTGAAATCAGTTCAACGTTAGCTTTTTAAAAAGTTCTAATGGCAGTCCTGTCCTTTAACTTCGAAAGCCGAAATGAGTGAAAAACTCGTCCCTGGAGGTGAAACAAGCGGTTGATTAGTGTCTGACCTCCGCGACGAATACGCGCACTCGTGTTATTCTTTCGGCATTTTTTTTACGTAATCGTTTCGGAAGCCCTTGGCTATTTCCCGTGACAGGCCACTTCTTCCTGAATGACTCGCCCGCAGAAAGGGAAGATGTCGTTCACCTCCGTATCGCGCCACTGATGCGTCCACATAATCCCCTCCCGTTTAAGAAAATGAAAACTCATTTTTTGGTAAATAGAATTCTTCACTAGGAATAGAAGAGAAACCATAGAAATGATGAAACGCAAGTCATACAGGAGGTGACTCCCCATCCCGTGGCTGCTTGGGAACAGATAACTAGAAAACACAAATCGAAGAATGACTGAAATAAATGAAATAAAAATATTTAGAGAAAAAAAACCCCTTAATTTATTAAGAAGGTCGAATTTATAAAATAATTTCTAATTTTTAATTTATGATTCATTATTATGAATAAGATCATAACTTGAGATTAATTTTCCCCAAATTTCTTAACTTCATTTGAAATCTGTCATTAAATTTATATGTAGACAGTGAACTGAATTTTGAAAATCTGCATCTAAATTAAAGAATAATGAGTTGCTTCAAGGTTGTAATGCAATAGATTTATAATAATAATAATAATAATAATAATAAAACGATTGCTCTCGTATGATAATTAATGGAATGCAAAAAATTAACCGAGAAATGTATGAACATGATATTCTAATATGAAAATCAGTGATTATATTTTTAAAACTTAAGCTGAAATATTTGTTTAGAATTAAAAACAAATCTTTATCGCATGATATTTAATAAAGAGCAGTGTTAAAATAATTTACCGAGCCGTTTTTATACCTAGATGGGTTTAAATTGCTAGGAAAAGCACAAATGAAATAATCATTTTATAATACTTTGTTTGAGTTAATGATGGCTTTAAAAGAAAATCTCTAATGTGGAAAAATATTAGAGCCTTATTTGTACATCATTATGAATTTCACAGTTCGCCATTGTCTTCCATAGCCACCTGTATCATTAAAATGTTATTCAAGAGTAAATGATCTCATTTTTTTTCTAAAATCAATTTCTTTTTTTCTCAAACGCAATATGTTTTCTAAAACATAATGATTTTTTAAACAGATACAATATCCTTGAAGATTAGGTTTTTTTTTTTTCGAAAAAAAAAATCAATTAAATACTTTAGAGTGTACACTAAAAAGTGGCGAATCAAACTTAGTAACAGGAAATGTAATGATATTCCAACATCTGTACATTATTTTTCTTTGATCCCTCGACAAAGAAAACGAAATATGTACTGCCCATTAAAAAAATCTTTATATATATATAAAGCTAATTTAATTCCTTGACAAAACCAATAAATGGCATCCTCCAGTGAAATGTCTTTACTTTCGAAATATTCAAATTAGAAGCTTTATTTGAGATTAAAAATTTGTAAATTAACCGCTTATAATAACATAGTCATGCTACTAATGCATAATGCATTAATAAAGATATGTTAAATTATATTCATAAAGATAATATGTTAAAAATGTATTGATAAAGATAATATGCGAAAAATTAGTGAGTTTCCCATTCAAGAAATTTATTTAAAAATTAGAAAGTTGGGACATTAAAATGTAAAACTTATAAAAGGTAATTTACTTATAAAAGATCACAATCTTTATAATAAAAACAACTTTTTTTTGACATTGGATCCTTGTTGCTTGGCAAATTATTTCCTAAATTTCGAAATAAAAATCCTTTAAAAACAAACTGAGGGAAATATTTAAATAATGCTGTTTATTTGGAAAAATGTGGACACTATATAAATTACATATAATTTTTAGAAATTTTTTATAGTTTTGAGAAATTTTGTGGCATTGCACTACAAAATGTATTTCAAAATTATTAAAAAATGTATTAAATTCCTTCAGATTCGGAAGACAAAGTAATATCCACTATAAAAATACATGCCTAAATATTTGTTTTAAATAGGAATAACACAAAATTACAAAATCTTAAAAGAAATATCGAAAAAAAGTTTTTGAAACGTCTCTAAATATTTATGTAATTCCTGCAAAATATAAGTTATCGCCCTATTCGAGAAGATTTAAGCATTTCCTGAGTATTTTATAATTGATATAAATTGTTTTTCTTTTAATAACGAATATTTTTTGCATTCCATTATCCCTTTTACAATTTCTTCCTATACTGCTCAAAATAATTTGGATTTTTTTTCTTTGAAAATTCCGCAATTAACGAAGGCAGGAAAAATATCAATAAATAAAAACAGTCGTTTTTCTGGTATGTTCTTAAAACGAAAAAGGTAATAATTATAGTCAAATATAAATATTTTCTTAGAATTTTCAGAATGTTATAATATTGAAACGTTAATTTTAAACAGTTTATTGATTTAAAAGTCTGTTTATGTAATGTAATTCGTAATGTAATAATGTTTGTAATATAACTGTTTATATAACGTAATTTTCTAATTATATAGAAATTTCCCTTTATCTTGATTTTTGAAGCATTTGTGACTAGAAAATATAAAAGGTATTGTATTCATCAAATTACCATACACATTTTCACTTGTTGTCGATAAATTTAATTATTATTTCAAAATGTGTAGTTTCAACTACAAAAGAAACATCGTGAGATATAGGAAATAAATCAATATATATTTTAACACATTTCATTTCTAGCTTCAAGATAAAAATTCCAAAATTAGAAAATTGTGGCATTTGCAATTATAGTTGCTTCAATAAGAAATTGTCGTTATTTGTATTTAGTGAATATATATTTTGTATATAAAATATTTGTATTTAGTGTATCATTGTAATATTTGTAGTGTAATATTTTTCAAACATAAATGTTAAATGTTTTATCTTGTCACAAACGTTTTGCAGTGCGATTATATTGAATGATTTCCCGAAGATACTATAGCTACTTTTTCCCATTCAAACATAAATTTCTTTTTTGAAGATGCAACGCTTCAGCTTTATAACATTCATTTTATTGTATTGAAAACAATTGTCCTGGATTTTACCCTGCCTTCAGACGGCTCTTTTCCAAGTTATAATAAAAATGTGCATTCATCTTAAAATAGATTTCTTTAAAATGCATTTTAAGACACCTGAACAACATGATTTCAAAATCAATTGATATATTTTTTTCCCTTATAGTATGCCTGCTTTAAAGCAGATTCCTTTTTCTTAGTTTTTTTTTATAAGCCTCTACTCTACATCCTCATGAAGTTTTGAATAGTTAATTAATATTTTCAAAATCGAATCCTTTAAACAATGATAATTTCATTTTTTTTTCATGGAAATGCACAGATTCTGTTTTCACAAAGCGTGTTGTTCCTCATCTAACTAAGCAGACGAAACCAGCTTCGAAAGATTGAAAAATATACAAACAAATAAAGTGAACGTTTTCTGTATGTAATTCTGAACGTTTTAGTAGTAAATGATAATAAACGTTTATATACTTCGTCCTGATGTGTAAACATCTAAAAGATGAAAAATGTTTTTAATTATAAATGCTGTTAATATATCTTCAAAATAAAGACGGATTTCCATAGAAGCTAGTTGAAAACATCATCGATCTAACATAAGTCATTCTCCAATGTGGGGAAAAAAATGCGATATTCATTAGGCATCTAACGAAAAAACAATTTGTTTCCGTCATCAATACAATACACAACTGGCATTTAAAACAATCATGGTGATATTTAGAAGAAATTAGCAGCTTGATTTATTTTAGTAAAATTATCGTGTTTTAGCTGCAGAGTTTAGTTATATTAACGTCCCCGTTTTAAAGCAACACTAGGGATAGATTGGGACAGATCTCGTAATTTTGATTCGCGGGCAGATGACGAGGAATAAACTTGAGCAGACACACCATGTTCAAACTTTCACACCACACTAGCGGAAGGTCGTTTAGCCCCGACTGACACATCGAGCACAAGACCCGCTTACATGACGGTTCTTCGTTGGGAATGGGTCTCGAAACTGGAACCTCCGGTTCCGAAGCTGAGACTTAACCACCGGGCCATAACGGCCTCATTAGCTGCAGACAAAACTGGTCGTGATCGATCATTTGCATAGTTTTATGTTAATATAGCTCGAATTCTTCTGCAAAAGTTTTCACATTCTTATTTCACATCTATATTTGTTCTTATTCTATAAATATCTCAAGATACATTTGTGAAAGTAAAGGTATTCGCATTCAACCTTCCCCTACTTACTTTTCAGTCTTATTAAGCTTACTTTCCGAAACAACTGAGAGGAATCGACTATAAAATTATATAATTTTCGCAACGAAACCATTTTGAAAAAAGAATTTCAATGCCTATTTATCGTCTAACAAACATTAAATAATATTTAAAAATATTTATCATTGAGTGTGTGTATTGAAGCTCTTAAACATTCAGTAATTTAATAATTTATTGCAATAAAGACAATCAATGTACAAACAAAGAAATAGGAAAATGTCTTGGTTCAATTTCACATACTAAAATAATTTTTCATTGCATTTGAACTAGAGGATTTCATTAATTATTTTAAGGTCTGCACAAATTTGTTAAAACTGAATCCATGATCCTTAAATAATAAATTAACTAATAAATTTAAATTTCTTAATATTCAAATGTAAAGACTGGAATGCATTTAAGTAATAGACAATTTGTCACACTTAAGCGAATATTGAGCTATATTAGGTAAGTGCTATCTCTCCTTATTTCCTCATGCTATTTTGACGCTGAACGATTCATCTTTTGTTCATTCTCATTAAAATTCTAATGAAATTTGAAATTCAGATTTTCAGCATTCGACTTTAGATAAATTAAGGCCTTATCAATTCCTTACACTCGGTACAGATGCAATCTATGCATCATGCATTTTATAGGAGTAGTGAACTGTTAAAATTTGATCATATCATGTTTGAGTCCACAAAACAATAGCGATCGTGATTTAACTAAATGCTGCGAGCAAAACGGTAAGAAATCCTATTATATTTCCAAACCTTTTCTCTCTACTGACATCGTAACACCAAAACTGTATTCTTGAAATCCAAAACCTACTTCTAAAATCAAAAATTCGGAAACGTTTATGAGAGATCTATATCGAACTCGTAAGTAATTTGCTCCAGTTAACGTAGTAGTTTTGTGATTGTTCTTTTTAGATGAACGTAAGTAAAAAATCGAAGGCAGATTTTTTCATCAGATTATAAATTGAAGCAGTATTTTATATCTCCAGGGCTATCTGAATTATTAAAGCTCACCTTGAAGTGCTTTTCTGTTTTCTTTCTTAAAAGTTCTTTTTATGAATGTTAGTAAGATACGGAAACGATTCAAGCTTTATAGAATCACTGTATTCTGAATGCGTTTAGTTGCTTTTTTATTGCTTACATAAATTGTAATGACTATGATATGAGATTATTTGCGTGCAACTTAATAACATTAAAACATTTACAAAGATTTATATTTGGAGCAATGGAAATTAATAAAGGAATTGTGATTTCATTTTAATTATTTCCATTTTTTATCGCTTTTTACTTTCTCGTATCGAAATATAGGTAAAGTATTGCAATCATCAAAAAATTCGAACTCAACAATTTGACAAATCTCCACGTTTGGAACTCGCCCTTTCCAAAAACTCAGTTTTGAAAAAAAATGTCTGTTTATCTGTGACAGATAATTCAAAAACGTGTCGAGCTAGATGAATGAAATTTGGTATATGGTCTTTACACCAAATTTGTACGTTCCTAAGAAATTGAGCAAAATCCATTCAGAGAAAACTTGTCTGTTCAGCTATTTGAATATCAACACGATATCTACAAAACGAAATGAGTTAGATAGGTAAAATTTGATACGGAGATTTATGATCTATAATGTAGATATTATCAGATTTTGATTCAAATCCAACAATCGGTTGACCGTCAGTCGCTCTGTATTTTCAGACACATGTTAATAAGATCATTCAAACATAATGGCTTAAATATATGAAATTTGGCATTTGATTTTATGACTACAAGTGTAGTTTTGGTTCAAATTTTGGTTTCAACTGTTTGAGAAGGACGCGTCTAAAACAAATACGATTTTCTGGTACTATTAACCTCTTCGTATACAATGAAGTGTCTGACAAGCGCAATCAATTTCTTAATGTTTAGTTTTACGTCTGCAGCTAAGCGACAGAAGTGGGTATTTAAAAATGACAGACGCTTCTATATTCTAAATGCTCCTTATATTATTATAAGAATCAAAATAACAAATATCAAAATAGGATGTGCCATATAATTATGAAATTAAATAAATTCACATATCAAGTTCGTATTCGTATACACGTGCCATGGATTAATCGAAAAAACTTCACCCAGTATCACATCCTAGATTTCAGAAAATAATATTGAACTCACATGTCAAAGGTCAATATTTCATAACTATTGTACGCTAATACCATGCAAAATACTTTCCGAGATAAGATTTTTATTAGAAAATAGACGAGAAAGTTTTATGGATACCCCTCCAGATAGTTACAATTCATAAATGTTTCATAAAATTAATTAATGCGAAAAATTCCTTATTAAAAGTATAGAAGAGTCCAATATCAAAAGTTATATTTTTTGTCGAGGTAATCGCACATCATTAGTTAGAAATTTCATTTGCATAAAAGAAAGCAATTTCTCATATTTCGCTGCAGGATAATGCGATTGAAAGCGGGTATTATTAATAGCTCTACAGGAATTCGAAAGTTAGTATTGTATGTGCTATTACATTAATCGTTATAGGGATACGCAGTTTCAAATCATAAAATCAACTAAATTTAGTTTTAGCAAACATTTTAATTTATCTAAGTAAAAATATTTCAGTGCACTTACTGAAAACTTGGAAGGCTAGGCAATGACTTCTATAGATTGACCGGCAATCAGCGTGATTTCTATGTAAAGTGGTAGAAAGCTGATGCTGAGAGTACGCAAGCGCAATCATGGTTTAAAAACAATATCGGAGATGTATTAGCTCAACTCCAGTAATATCAGAATATTTCCGTCTAGATTATTTTCGGATGCCAATGATTCGGACACTCTCTGAACTAACCTTTCTTTAAAAATATGATTTAGATTCGAAATTTTCTTTTCATAAAGAATTATTTTAGGAAGATAACTGATTTGTTATTATGCGTTTTAACTCTACATTGTATCGTGTAGCTTTGGCTACACATTTTTATTTACATGTATAAGCTTCAGGACAATAATGTGTGTTTGGAAATCCTTCTTTAAATACCTTTTGATAAACATTTGTAGAAAAGATCGATATATATTATATATATATATCAATAATGGCACTAAAATTAGATTTAAACTGGAAGCTTGGAAAAATACCCACATGGCTATTCCATGAATATTTCTACCGTTAAAAATGATATCAAAATAATTGCAAAAAGGGACTTTTATTTTTATTGCAGAATTGTTATGTGATTTGTGTCATTGATAATATCTTTGAATTCATAATTTAGCTATTCGGTATGTTTTAATTTTTTAATTTCATCATAAAAATAATTAAAAAATTTCTTAATTTTCTTTATTTTTTAAAAATTTCATGATAAAAGTAATTTTAAAAGCTTTTTAATTTTCTTTAACTACATGCAACTACCAAAACACATTTAGTTTGTAAAAAAAAGAAAAGAAGTCATGCATTTTAGAGTTAGGTATAGAAATATTTAGTAAACAATGATAAAATAAGGTGACAGAATAGATTTATTTCATTAATATATTTTTTATTAAAGAGTTGAACATAATTTTTTTTATGTATTTGGCCTATTTAATGACAAAAAATGATGTTTTCTTCATATTTTATTGAAATTTTGTTATGTATTAAAATTCTTGATAAACTTCGCTTAAAAATCAATTTTACTGACAGTCTAGGAAGTTTAAAATGCACATTATATTTTAACGAAGATAAACCAGTTTAGAAAATTGGATTGTCCAGTATAGCGGTCAACTACGGTCATATTTGTTCCATTTGCATTTAAAAATAAAGGAAAACATCGTTTGAAAATAAAGTATTTGACATAGTTTTCCTTTAATTTAAAAGAGCAAAAATCCTTTTAATTTATCATAGAAATGTCACTCCAACTTGTAGGAAGTCAGATTTGTACCTTATTAATACATATATTCTAAAATATTTTTTTAATATGTTGTATCTTCTAAAATATTTTTAAAATGTTGCATATTTTAAGTATTGCTATTTGCATTTAATACTCAGTAAATTGTACGGCTCTTCTTGAATCTAAAGATAAAATACACACAGTTCCAATACATGGGTTTTCAAAAGCTAATTTTATACGTAACAGATAATGGGAAACGGTTAACAAAGATTATTTAACGCTTATTATTACTGAAAATGATGCGATTAGTTTTAACGAAGGATTGGATTAGATTCTTTTTCAATAAATAATTTGCTCAAATCTCTTTAAGATTTTCGTCACATACATTTTTGTTCAAACAAAAATCAACAAAATTTTTTCGAAAAAAGAATGTCGATGAAAAGATCAAAGAAAAATTTTAATAAAACTCAGGAAACAATAAATAATGAACTCTCTTCTTTAATATAATGGCTAGAAAATTATTTCATAATCTCAGCATAGAGACTCTAAAGATTTTTTTATTTCTATATTTTTTTATATATACAAGGAAGTTCGGGTGTTTTAATTTGCTCTGGAACAGAAAATGCGCGTATTGTTAATGCTGTTAAGATTTCATAAGAAATTAAATACACTACTTTCTTATTGTTTGAAATATTCCTTTTTATGCAACTTTTATGACTGCTAGAATGCAAATGCTTTTTAATAAAGTCATATCCTGCTTTTAAATATACACATTAAATGTTCCGTGCCAATTTAATTTCCTAATCTATTAAGCCGTTTTTCAAGAGAGAAGATTAAAAAAATGTAATGTTAAATGACATACGCGATTGCATTTGTTAATTATAACATCAAGTTAATTGATTCATTATCGGTACAATATCATTTCATAAGCCAGCATCCTGGAGTATATATTTAAAAAAAATGTAAACAAAGAGAACAATTGTAAAGTTGTTAATATATGTTTCGATTAAAGGTATTTTGTTCTTATTCAAAAAAATATGTGAATAAAATGATTGAGAATACAGTGCTAAATAATATGTCAACCTCTACATGCGACAGCAGCCCAAAGTTTCAACATTAACTCCTTATAGCACTTGGCAAAGTTCAAAATAAGATGCTGGCATAATAACTTAATATGATGCACTGAGGTTTTTTTTTCTTTTTGAAATTTACAATAGTTGTTCGTATAACATTAAAAAAATTAAGTACAATTTACTTCTTATATCCTTATTCGATATAGTTGACTAAATAACAGTATATCAATATTCCCAGAGGAAACGAATAAACCTCCATTTTATTTAAAAGAATTTTTTTTTTTTAAAGATTCTTCAAAAATTTTTCAGTTAAAATAAAAACGTTTTTTTTTTTCCGCAACTCATCCATGAAATGATCGTTCTAGTTTGATATATTTAAAAAAAAATTGAAACTCAACTAAAAATTGAGTATTTGACATAAAAATTATATGCGAAAAATTCTCTAAATACAGGACAAAAGAAATGCTATTTTATTTTGTTGGCATTTATTTAAATGTCCTGTAAGTCTAAAGATATTTATTCGTTTTGTAAATTATATTTAGAAATGGAATTCGTAATGTTATTCAAAGAAAGGTTCTTGTTTTATTGAAGAAATCTTCCCTTTTAATTACTAAAATCTAATTAATTGAAATAAAAAAATCTTTATTTCAATATTAATTTTTATTCATATGCATGAAAATTTTACTCTTCTATAGATTTAATTAAATATGTGTTCCTTTAAAAAATACAGGAGCAATGTTTATAAAGCAAGATAATTCTAGTATATAGTAAGTTGTATAATATGTTTATAAATATTTTGCGACTCTTTTTAAGGCAAAATTAATATAATTATTACACGCAAAAATTAATAAATTTCTTACACGGTTGTGAAAGATTTAGCAATGAACCCTTTTTTCATTGATTCAAGTTTCTTAAATGTTTAGGAAATTCCCCCAAAATTCTAAGGGATCAACTGTCAAAAAGAAAGGCAATGATAGATGGCAGATGTAGATTAGGTTTGTAACCTAATCTACATCTGAAAGTCCAATTCCATTGTGTATGCTCCGAGGTGCAGGTTATATAATTTGTCTTCATCTGAAAATACCTTAAAGTTAGGATATGTGTTTCCAAATAAAAAAAGGATAACTTCAAAAGTGAAAGCTAATGTAATTCATATATTTTCGGAGTTTAGTTTAGTTTAGTTATATTAACGCCCCGTTTGAAGCAACACTAGGGCTATTTTGGGACGGACCTCGTCATTTTGAACCGCGGTCAGATGACGAGGACGACACCTGAGCTCGCACCCCCCTCTCCACACCACACCAGTGGGAGGACGTTTGGTCAGGATGGATTTAACGTGCAACAGACCCCCTTACACGACGGTTCTTCGGTGGAAGCGGGTCTCGAACCTGAAACCCTCCGGTTCCAAAGCCGAGACCTTACCACCAGGCCACCACGGGCGTCATATATTTTCGGAAGAGGATTTATTAAAAATTTGTAAAGGTATAAATCAGAGTGTCTATTTTGATTAAAATATTACGGTTTGTATCTGATAGAATACGATAGAGGTTTGTAATCTAATATATAATAAAAAATTCGAGCAGTCCGCATGTTTCGAATATATTTTTTTACATAGATGATGTAATGCTTAGAAAAACAATGCAAATTAATTTCATGTAAGATCTAAGTATGAATGTGTTCTATTCCGTAATAATTTGGAATCACTCATTTTACTCACAAATAAAAGATAGCATGTCAAAGTCAAAAAGAAAAATGAATTTTTTTTTAAAGTTCAATATATGAATAAAATAATTATTTTTACATTACTTAATGAACACTCGTTAATGCAGAAATCAAAAATTAGATCTTTATATAGGAAATTCATCTCCTAGAGAGTTTCAGAATTTTTTTTTTTTTTTTTTTTTTTTTTTACAGTAGAAAAAGTCCCTTTTAACATGAAACAAAAATGGCATTTTCAAGTAGTTTTAGTACTAATGATTTTTTTTAAATATCACTGATCGAATTTTTCTTTGTTAGGTTTATCTTATTCATCTTGCATATTTTATCTTCATTAGTCAAATCTAATAATGATTTTTGGAGGTATAAAATAGATTTGTTATTACATACAAGTATTTCAAGTGAGTACACTTGAATATAGATTTTATTTTCCTTGAAAAACTGTTTCTTAGTTATTTCAACAACGAATGAATAAATAGCTTAAATTTAAACAATAACAATCTTGATGACGGGATATAAAAAATTTAGGCAATACTTTAAAAGATAGAAAATTATAATACAGCGGGAAGATATAATGACATAAAATTTTAAAAGTTATTTATTATAATCAAGATGAAAATTTTTAATTATATAAAAAGGTGTCTGTAGTTTGAACTTATAACTATTTCTAAAAAGTTCTTTTAATTCCAATTTTAAAATCTTTATACAGTATTCATTTTTACTTGGGTAAATGGAAAGAATAATCAAACATTTATTTCATTATACTTTTTCACTATTTATAAACCTGTTATTGCTTAATTGCTTAGTAAAATTTCTTTTTGGAAAAGTGCAAGAGGGATTATCCATTTCTTCTGAATGAGATCCTTTTTTTTTTTTTTTTTTTTTTTTTTTTTACAAACCTTTTAAAAAGTATCGGGTAGATTAATTTTGTGTTAGTTGCTTTTAATATTTGATAAATACATATTATATTGTGTGTTACTAAATTTCTTATCAAATAGACAAACAATTTTTAAGCTAATATTGTTTATTTAAATTATTATAATTTTTTTGACAATTAGAAAATCAAAAATTTCCTTAATTCTAGATTTGATAAGATTCGATTATTATTCTTATTCTTATTATTCTTATTATTCTTCTGAAGATTATTATTCCTCTATTATTTTGCATATTTTTTGCTTTTTATTCGTATTCATTATTCCTTTAAACTCTTTAAATATCGAGCAGCACATGAACGCTAAAGATATTTAGTATATTTAATAACGACCCTATACCCTCTTTCCAAATCTTCCAAAAATAAAACCAATTTATTTTTTACATACTCTCCGTTCCCGATACCGAAAAATTTTTTGAAACCGAAAATACTGCTTCTCTAGCAGGAAATGTAGCAATCGAAAACGTACTCACCCACTATCAGCTGTCCAATCCAATGGGAGAGTGTGCACGAATTATCCAATGGTGAGAACTAGCGTAATCCACAAGAGAGCACTCGGATCTGTGTGTCAGGTAAGCGAACGAGCATCTGACAACAGGTAGGGGAACGCACAGTTCGAGAGCGAATGATTGGCGCCAGAAAGCATCGCCATCTCGTTTCCGAAATCGGGCGATAAACGAGGCACAGTTTTTCAAACCTTTTCTTTTAGAGGGCACGTGTTTTCCGCATTTGTAGCATGTCTTCTGAAAGAAAAATGAAATCGGCAAAACTCGCGGGTTTCAGAAGCTTGTTTGTTTCGCTAGGTATCTGTTCTCCTCGAACGAGATGACGGCTGCCACTTAGGTAATAAATTACCTAAGAAATTATCTGAAGATCCTGGAAAGGGATTGCTTATAGTTTCTCAAGCTATATTTGCTGTCGCTCACTGTTTCAAGAAAAATAGTGCAACAAAAAAAAAAGTGATTGAATTTTCTGGAATTCTAGCATGAGATACTCAGTGGCGTAACTAGGTGGATGGAGATAAGCGGACGGTACCTATTGACGCCATTCTGAGAATGCGATTCTTCCCCCCCCCCCTCCTCCGACGTCAGCACCGATCTAGATAATCCTTTTATTAGGATCAGAACTATATAATTAAATGGCAACAATACTTTTCAATGCTTTTCCCCCATCGTCTGTTTATTTCTATTATTTTCTATTTAATTTATCCCGAAACAAATATTTTAATATTTAATTCGATTTTTAAAGGAAATTTATTGGATAAAAATTCATTTTATTATACTATTCATTGTATATTAAACTGGGAAGCCTTCTGCACCAAAAAAAAAATGCTTAGAACATGAGAATAATGATTAAAATTCCATTAATTTCTTTTAAATTTATTCCGTTTTGAACAAAAACATGTACAAGATTTATTTGAAAATAAATATAGCATTAAGTTAGTATATTTATTTATTTATTTTTACCTCTAGCTGATTAGAAGACACTTTAATGATCGGAAAAGGGTTCAAATTAGCCCTTGATATATAAAATAATTAAAAAAAATATTGTCAATTGGAATTTATTCCAAGAAAAGCAGTAATTATTTATTCTGCTGTGATAACATCAATATTTAAAATACACTTTTAAAAAATTCGTCATATTTAATCTTTTGCTCTCCAGGATTGTGTAGGATGCGTGATTTTCGCATTCGTGTTGGATAATGATTACAGAAACCATACAATATCAAAAACTATTTTTAGGAACTATGACAAATCTATAACAATTTCTGAAACTTCTAAGCATGAAATATGACGGAATTTTTACACTCGCATATGTTTAATAATGCATCTCATTTTTTGGAGTGAAAGTTAAAGTTTCGAAGTTAATGTTTTTATACAAAGCAATTGAACATCTCTCGGCGCTCTTAGAAAAATCCAAAAGTTGCTCCATGTTACATGAAAATATTTGTTGACGATTCTCTTCTTCCCTCATTAGCAGGTTAACCAAACTGTTTAAATATGACTTTATGATAGAATTTTTTCAAATTTAATATTGGAACCAACTATAATGTGGGATGATTACTACAACTAGATAAATAAAGACTTAACAGACTATTGTTAAGAGCGCAAAAAAAGTATTATTCAACTAGGTATGCAATACGCTACAACTGGATCACCGCTGTAAATGCAGCTCTAAATTCTTAAATTATTAACCCTTTGCACTCGGAATAGTAATTCGATGCAAAAATTATTAAATTAATACAAGGGCTTATTTATTGTTCCGAAATAAAAAATATATATAATTGTTTCAAGTTTGATTTCACCGAAAAATGAATTTACATCTTTTTACCATTATTTAGGTATTTTGAACAATCAAAATTGAAAATTAAATAAATAAAACGTCAAACTGACGAACCGTCTTGAATGGTGAGCAAGAGACACCATCCGAGTGCAAAAGGTTAAAACACAAAAGATAAATACCAGCCCTCATTGTTGATTATCTACAAGCTATTCCTTGAATTTCCGGAACTTTATATTAAAATTAAGCTATTGAATTTTCCAAATTTTCAAAAACTGTTTTACTTTTGTTAAATAAGGACGTTTGGTCAGGACGTTTAAGGACGTTTGGTCAGGACGGATTTAACGTGCAACAGACCCTCTTACACGCCGGTTCTTTGGTGGAATCGGGTCACGAACCTGAAACCCTCCGGTTCCGAAGCCGAGACCTTACCACCAGGCCACCACGGTCCTAGTTTTTTTCTCGGATAGTAAAGGGTAGGCAGCAGGTCCCTGATTCTCTCAGATGAAGATGCATCAAGAAGCTATGGTTAGTATGTCGGGACCTACTGTCTGTCCTAATGCATTTCTTTACGAGATCGGTTTGATAGCATAGGTATGATCATTTAGACTAGCAGCATATCGAATGGGACATGGAATTTAGGAGATCTTGAGAAGGGTATTTTGTAACACGCTTTTCGCAACTCTTTAAAACTTGAAAAAAATTTGATTGAAAGACTCATACTAATTGCCACGGGTGTTCAAATCTGCATCACTTTTTTCGATATAAATTCTGGTTGCGAGAAATATGTAATTATAAGAGGGTGGAGTCGCCTATTAACCCCTGCGCCTACAGTGGCGAAATGGATTCACGCATCCAATTACTGAATTTTTAATCATAAATCTTCAATTAAGTGAAAATGTTAAGTAATTTAAAATACAAAAAAAAATCATTTAAAAACAAACGAAACATTATCTCGAATGTCTTTATAATAATTAAAGTAATATTTTTTCCAAATAGAATGCGACATCTAATTAGGACGTTAAGTAAATTCGTATATTAAGGGATTAACCAAATATTTATTCTATTTATTATAATCAATGTTCTAGAATAAACCTTTCTACGCGGATGAGGTTTGACACCGCTTATCCATATATAAAATAATTGATGAATTTTTTTAAATATAGTATCATAACAATATTATTAAAATGTTCTGTAATTTTGCAAATAACCGTTAAATACTGAAATTTTTATTAATTTAGTAGGCAATGTATATTATTTATATATAGTTGTAAAAAGGGGAAGACAAACGATAGCGTTAATCACTAATATGCAAAATTCAACAGTTTTACGTTCTACATTTAACTAAAATGCTTACATTTAAATAATATCCTAAATTATTTTAGTTAAGTTATTTCAGAAAAACTTTACAATCGGGTCTTGAGCAAGTATACTAATAGACACAAAATATATTTTATAAAGCTCTGATCTACCAGGTATCATTCATTAACATTAGAGTGCATGACTTTTCGTTTTTTTACAAACTAAATATATGTTTTGAATAACTGCTTATAGTTAAGGAAAATTATTAGACATTTTTATAATTATTTTTATATTGAAAATGAAAAAAAAATTAAAACGTGCCGAATGGCTAAATTATGAATTAAACAATATTCCCAGTGACACAAATCGCATTATCACAAATCTGAAATAAAATTAAAAGCTTCTTTTATCCAATATATTTTTACAATGCAAAAAATATTTTGGCAGAATTTTTAATGGTAAAATTATTTATACAACGACTATCGTGAAAATTTCAAAAGCTTTTAGTTTAAATCTAATTCTAGTATCAATATTGCCATATATCGGTGTTTTCTATAAATGTTCACCAAAAAGCATTTAAAAGGGGATTTCCAAACACTCATTGTTGCCCTTTAAAACAATCATGAGAAACGGTTATAAAAGAATGAAAAGACACCCTGTAACCTAATTTCTTCACGATGCAGGGTAGGTTTAACCCCTTGTGTTATGAATTTAATGTTCTAATGATATGACAAATGTTATTAGGTGCATTTATTGTTATTTCAATCCTTATAATAACTGAGAGAACACTTGAGTTACCGAAATATTTCGAAGTGATATTTGAGTTTTAAATTATATAACACTTTCATTCAATTGCAGATTTAAATATTAAAAATTCAATGCACGTGTCAGATTCATCATTACAACGCAAGAGGCTAAGATTTTCACTAAGAATTTTATTTTGTAATTACAACCGGAATTGCAGCGCTGACCTAAAATTGAGAAATATAAGTTTGCGGTTATGACTAAGTTTGGAATTTATTTAAGATGAAGACATACAGCTTCTTTCAATTTGTAAATTGTTTCAGTTTGGGTGTATTTTCCTTCAAAAATGCTAAGAAAGATGAAACACACCCTTACATCCCTTTACCGACGCCAAAATTCTGAGACATTGTTGACACCCTATTTATACTCAGTCATTTTGTGTAAAACCGCTAATTTTTAAAAAAAAACACAAACAAAATATTAGAAACGTGACTGTGAAGCGCAAAAATTGATTCTTTTTTTATAATTGTGAATACCATATTTGAGACATTCATAGATTTGAGATAATATTTCAAGAAGTTCTTTTTTATTGGTTAAAAGATTTTAAGGAAAGAAATTAAAGATTTTTTATTGGTTTTATTGGTTAAATATAGTTTTCAATATTTAAAATAAAATGCTTAAACATCAAATGAACATCCTTTGAAAGAACAGTAAACTCGTGCATCCCTTTTGCTGCTAATATAAATATTGCAAAAATATTGTACGAGATATTTTCCAACAATTTTGCAGCAAGTTGATCAAATAATTTTAATCAACAGTTTTGTATCAACAATAATCATCAACAGTTTTGTATCAACAATAATCATCAACAGTTTTGTACCAACAATAATCATCATCAGTTTTATACCAACAATAATCATCAACAGTTTTATACAAACAATAATCATCAACAGTTTTATACCAACAATAATCATCAACAGTT
>JAPMOR010026997.1:832290-863501 GCA_026543865.1 Argiope aurantia
AACAATAATCATCAACAGTTTTATACCAACAATAATCATCAACAGTTTTATACCAACAATAATCATCAACAGTTTTATACCAACAATAATCATCAACAGTTTTATATCAACAATAATAATAATTTTATATCATTTTTTGGAATAAAAGTTAAAATGTTAAATATTTTTCGTAAAAGATTATATGATTCTGTATCTCAAACTAAAGTTTCAAATCTTAGAAAATATTAAATATATTTTAATATAACAGTTTGGGTTTTTAAAATCAACTGAATAAAACAAAACAAACGTCATATCTGACGATGAAGAAATTCCCATTTTAATAGGGTAAAATACTATTCAAATTGGCATTGAATGAAAGTTAATAGGCATTGAAGTGTACGGAAAGAGAAAATGAGTTTTTAGAATAATTCAGCATTGTAAAGAATTAATATTTCCCTAATGAAGCAAAATCTTATTTCAAATAAACAGGTGTGATAAAGAAAACTTTTTAAAGTTCAAGTCTTCTTATAAATGTGCTAAAAATAACGAAAAGGTTTCCTTTCAAGATGAAATATTTTCTTATTCATTTGTCTAAAATACCTAATAACTCATCGCAAACTAATTATATAAATATTTGAAATTCGTATCTTATTCAAATGTGTTATTCAAGAACAATAGAATTCTTGATTCAAATAGTGCTAAAACACTAAAATGTTTTAAGGAAGAAAAAACTGAGTTACCTTGTAGCTCAGTCATTGGCTTAGGAAATAGAAACTCTGTTGAGACCTTTTCAT
This sequence comes from Argiope aurantia, assembly GCA_026543865.1. Taxonomy (NCBI): domain Eukaryota; kingdom Metazoa; phylum Arthropoda; class Arachnida; order Araneae; family Araneidae; genus Argiope; species Argiope aurantia. Next base: position 833,064 of record JAPMOR010026997.1, read on the forward strand.
CCAACTTCTAAGTATACAATCTCATTGCTGTTAAAATTTATCCAGGTAAAACATTTTAATTATGCATAGAAGCTTGGATAGATGACGACTCAGATTTCATTTTTATCATCGACTCATGGTTCCAAATTACAATGTTCATCAAGAAGTCATCGTCTTACAGTTTCAACCAGCGCGAACTGTCTCCCCAAAATTTTGTGGCATATTCTCTCATAAAGGTGTTAACCCTTGTATGTTAATGGCGTAAAAAATTACGAAATATTACCCTTTGGCGTGAATTTAGCTTTTTACTGAATTTATTTGTGATCCTTGGCGTGATTTTTGGTGAATAATCTCTGATATGCTGTTAAAAGTATTCGAAAATCGAATTTGTGTTTCAGATGCATTTTTCTGACACAAAACTACACTTGTAGTCTCAGAACCCCATAGCAAATTTGATATATTTAAATCACCGCGTTTTTGAGTTGCTGCATTTAAATAATTGTGCAGGTATAAACCGACAGACGGTCAACCCTTCACTGAACTTGAGGCAAAGTTGATATCTGTCTACTCTATAGATGTTAAATCTGAGTATTGAATTTTATCCATTTTTTCACATCTTTTTTTAGTTATCGCTTTTACTTATATTCGAACAGTCAGACAGACAGATTTCCTCTGAACGGATTTAGCTCAACATTTGACAGAAATTTACAAATTTAATATAAAGGCTATGCACCAAATTTCATTCGCGTAGCTCAAAGCGCTTTTTAGTTACCTTCGTCAGAGACAGACAGACAGACATTTTTCCAAAAATGTTTTTTAACTCAGAGAAGTCTAAAACGTTGAGATTCATCAAATTTCCGTTTTTTTTTACGATTACCATACGTTTTCTATACTGTATATATCAAGAAAGTAAAATGACCATGAAAAATTTGTAAAATGAATGATAATACACAATCAACAAAGTTTTTTTGGAAAGCCATGAAAAGTTTTCTTTAGCTTTTAAAAATATTTGTGAAAAAATGAAGGTTTAAAAAACATTTTTATTAAAAAACATTTTGTATTGTAAAGATCAATTTTCTGAATAAAAAATGTGTTTAATTATAGAAAGAAAATTTTGTGTGTTCATAATGAAGAATATTTATTTGAATTACACAAGGCATTCATTCGTGTCCAAAATATAAACATAATTCATAAATTGCACAAAAAAAAAACTAGAGTAAATATAGAAACAATGATTCGCAATTAGTCTTAAAAATAGTGGACTATATTATGACATTTTACAGTGAAGATTCTATCTTGGAAAACATTCAAGTAACTTACGAGAAAGTAATTAAAGTCAATCTTATTTCATAAAAAATCTGATAACGATTTGTAACTTTCATCAGTAGTATTTTTTCTCTGAAGAATATTTTATACATTCTTTTAGAAATAGCTAGAATGTCAGACAATATATTAGATATTTTGGTGAATCTTCAATTTTTCATCTGGTTCTTTTTTTCCCTTTTCTTCTTACAACATGCAGAGTGTTCAAAAAATAATACTCATAGAGTGTATTGCAATATGCCAGCAAAGGATTATATTAAAATTAAAAGGGAGTATTTTAATTTTACGAAACATAGTATTTTTATTGAGTAATTTCATCGCTACATTTAAAATAAATTTTGAAGGCAAGTAATTGTCTAAATTGCAAATAGGAAGTCATTAAAATTAACTAAATTATTGCTAAAATTAAAAAGAAATATTTTTAGTGGATAATGCTTTAATTAAAAACAGCTAATATATAAAAAGAATTAATACCTCCTAAAAAATGATAACCGTCTAAAAATGAAAAGATATTGCATTAATTACATATTGACTCCAAAGAAATCCTACTGAAGAATAAAAAATAGAGTTTTAAAAATGTATTAACATTATTCGTTGTTGATAATTAAAGCTAAGAACATGTCGTTACATACTAAATCTAAAATAGATGTCATAATTATGTATGAATATAGGATTTGACGTATGATGGAACTTAGTTTTAGATTCAGCATTTTTATGAATTCATTAATGCAAAGAATGACATTTAGATTTAAACCAGCGGGAGGGACTCTCTTCAAAATTTTTGGTATATTCTCTAATAAAGATGTTATCCCAGATAATGTATTGTATAGTATTGGCGTGAATTTTGTATTTTTACTGAATCTATCGTGAGATCCTTGGTACGCATTTTGGCGATTAATCCTTGCCATGCTGTTAATAGTATCCGAAAATGGAATTTGTGTTTTAGACTCATTCCTTACAACCAGCTGTAACCAAAATCCAACATAAAACTACACTTGTAGTAATAAAATAAAATGCCAAATTTGATATATTAAAGTCATTGCAACTTTGAATTGCCCCTTTTATATGTTTCTGAAAGTACCGACCAACTAACAGTCAACCGCTTGTTGGATTTGACTGGGAATCTGATAGGTGTTTGCATTTATAGATCATAAATTTGTGAATCCAAAATGATGGAATCCAAATTTTGGCCCATAACTAAACTTGAAGTCACAAGTTATATATCAAATTAGCTCTAGTCAAGTCAAATAGTATATTTACTTGTTTCTGAAGACCTTACCCATTCTGTGTTTCACCCATTGCTGTATTTTCTCAAAATTTGATTGGTGCCTACACTATAGATTTTAAAACTATATACCGAATTTTATTCATTTCATTTTCTTCATTTTATAGTTATTGTCTTAGTTTTTGTTCGAACAACCAGACTTCCCCCGAATGGAATATGTTCACAATTTGATAGGAATTAAAAAAAAATGGTGTAAAGATCTATTAAGTTCCATCCATTTAGCTCAAAGTGTTTTCGAGTTATCTTTGTCATTGATAGGAGACAAACATAATGCCAAAACTATGTTTCCCGAACTCAGAGAGATCTAAAACGTGGAGATAGTCAGAATCTCGAGTTCAAGTTTTTTTGATCGATTACAATTCCTTCTCTGTACTTCGTAAACGAGGAAGTAAAAAGAACAAATATTTTGTAGTTCTATTGATTTTAATATCAAGAATTTATTATCAACAGTTAAAAAAAATTATGCGATTTTTTCCGTCAATGTTTGTAAATGAAAGAAACCGAAAAACGCAAAGATTTGCTATTTTATTTGCCTTCTTTTTAAAGTAGAATATATCAAATTCAAAGAATAACTTCCATTGGATATTTCCTTCCTTCTAAAGTCCCCCACGTTTAAAGTCTAGGATCAGCCCATCATTTCCAAATTGCCAGGAATTTAAAATTCAGTTGTCCATATAAATACAATATTCTTTGATGCGGCATTCTTTTTTATATATTCGTCGAACTGGAAGAATTACAAAAAAATTTTGACTAAAACTTAATAACTTAATGGTAAATTATTATAACAATTGTTATAATAGATGATTTTTGCAATCTACGTAAGAGAAAAAGTTTTTATTTCTGTGTCTAAAATTTGCTCATTTTTTTAATTGAGAATTTTTTTGAAGTAACTCTGCGCTGTTTTATAATTCGATATAAACCTAATCTACCGGATTCGAGCCTTTTACAAAACCAGAATGAATATGAACAATAATCACTTCTATTTTATATACCTGGCAAACAGCCTTCTCACGATTTTCGCATTTAGAACCACTGCTATTAAGAAATCGGAAATAATTGTGTAAGATATATTACCGATTATTTTAATAGCGGATTAGAACAATAGCAGATTATTTTTCACAATCATTAAAACAGCGCAACCAACCATATAATTTAACAGAGGCCTTTTAGTGAAACATGTAATACTGCATTAATAATTGATTCTATTAGTTTATTTATAAGTAAAAAGAAACGTCATTTCCTTTATGAATATATCTTCAACGTTTGAATAGTATTTATATCTCAGTAAATTATAAATTTTTAGTGAATCTCGAACATAAAGTGTCAATTGAAATTCAAGTTGATGGTTCAGAATTATCGTTGGATCATGATTTAACATGGCACTTTTTCAGAATTTCGCCAATAAAAAAAAGAGTGCAAAATACGTGAGGATTTTACTTTTAATTCTCAATCGATTTTTTTATAGCAACACCAAAAAAAACCTAAACATGTACTATGAGAATTATCACAAAATAAAATTAATTAGCAATCAATAAGCAACCTGAATATATATGACAAATGTTCGGCAGTTAATGAAGTGAAATATTTCATGATATTTACCATGATATATAAAAAGCACGCAATCGGAAGCCAGATAGATTTACATATAAGATAAAGGAACATATATTTAATTTCAAAGATATATTAAAAGATTCCCAATATTTACCATGATATATAAAAATCGTGCACTCAGAATATAAGCCAGATAAACTTACATTTTTGATAAGTTTAAGAGCATATATTTAATTTCAAAGATATATAAAAAGTGGTCAATGCGAAACAATTGTCGCACATGAACATCTCTTAAATACAGATGGTTACGGAGCTAATTTTTGACTCCAAAAATGATTGGATTTTTGTTTAATTCTATTAATGGGGTCTTTTTGGAAGTATTTTGGGACGGGTCTCGTAATTTTGAAGCACGGTGAGGTAATGAGGGCATTACCTGTGCCAAGGCTCCCTTTTCAAATTTTCACACCACACAGGCGGAAAGGCATTTGGATTCCGACCGATTTACCGTGCACCAGAGCCCTTTACACTATAAAATTTTCGAAAAAATCGGCTCTCGAACATGGAATTCTAAAGTATGAAGCCGATGTCTTGTTGTCAGGCTCCAAAAACGTTGAATCGTTCACCTTGGGGTGGATTTGCAGTGACCGACATCGATGGCTGAAGATAACTGATGTCTGAGCACAACATCAGTTATCTTCAGTTATCTTATCAATCATCCCAATAGAAAATTCAGCTATTTGTAACGACAAAAATTGGCACCTCTATTTAAGAGATATTGTGCCAACTCATTTTTGGAATATATTACATATCATGCAATTGCTACTTGTAATATTAATAATAATTCTTTGATTGTTTGAGTCAATCGATTTTTTTCAATGTTTTCTAATAATGTTATTTTTGCACCTGCAGTTAATTTTAAATGAAGTTAAAATTAATTAATTAGTTTTTCATTTCTGTCTAATTTGTTTAATATTTTCTTTTCTATTTACACCAACATTATTTGTATCAATTAATATTATCAAAGTGAATTTAATATAAAATTTATTGCAATTTTCTTTTAAATTTGAGGTACAATCATATAATTTCTCTTAAATTAATAATAAAATCATTTTTTATATTTTAATAAATAAATAGCACAACATTATGATGAAAGGACATACACGCTTGAAGAAACACATTACACGGTAAGATTGAGGCTTAAATCATGCAGTGTGCCTTTAAATTGTCTTAAGAAATACTTTTAACCAGCCAGAGGGGTTTCCTCAACACTTTTTCTATTAAAGGTGTGATCCCCCCCCCCTCTTCTCCGCAAAATATTGGACCTTGGGTAAGGCCTCGAATGCCTTGCATAGCACTGATGAACAACAGTTATGAAATATTGATCTTTGGTGTGAAACTAGTATTTTTAGTTAATCTATCGTACGATCATTGGCGATTTATTCCTGGCATACTGTTAAGACAGATGCACTCGAAAGTCAAATCTGTATTTTCGGCATCATTTTTCTCGCCGACTGAAATTAAAGTTTAATATAAAATTACAGTTGTTACCGTAGATGGCATATCAAATTCCATTTATGTAAGTCATTTTTGGAAGATGTCCATCTGTCTGGCACAAAGATTACTCAAAAATGCTAGATATAGATGACTGAAATTTGGTATACGGTCTTTACACTAAATTAGCATATTTCTATCAAATTGTGAGCAAAATCAGCTCAGAGGAAGTCCGTCTGTCCGGCTGTTCGAATATAAATGAATACGATATCTACAAAACGGCGAGAGTTAGAGATATAAAATTCAATACATAGATTTAATGTCTATATTATAGACATTTTAAAAGTTTGAGCAAAATCTAACAAGGAGTTGACAGTCTATCGGTCTGTAATTTTAGAAACTTGTAAACGCGGTAACTGAAAAACACAATGACTTAAATATATCAAATTTGGGATTTTGTGATAACAAGTGTAACTTTGTGTCAATCGGTTGAATAAACCTTTAAAACTCAAATTCTATTTTCGAATACTATTAACCGTACGCGAGGGATAATCGCCAAATACATCGTCAAGGATGCCACGATGGATTCAGCCAAGATGCTAAATTCGCGATGAAAGGTTAAAATTTCGTAACTATTGTACACCAGTGTCATGTAAAGCTTTTTTGGGATAATATCTTTATTAAAGAGTATACGAGGAAGTTTTCGGCTGATCACTTCCACTGTTTTTTTTTTTTTCATATTTCATACAGAGGTAATTAAAAAGTCAGGAGTATTAAGCAGAAACTTGAAAAGTGCTTTTCTGCTTCAATATTTTTCTCTTTCGTATTTTACTACCAAGGAAATAGAAATGCATTTCTTCCCTTCTCAACACGTGAAAACAAATTGCAAATACAGTTAACGCACCTCAAGATATTTGATTTTTGCCTGCTTCTGCTTTCCTTCTTTGACAGCACTGCTGATGCATACTGAGGAACAGGCTAACTATAAAAAAACTCATAAAGGAGAAAGAAAACACTTATTCAGACATCAGCGAACTAAATCATCAGTTAAAGTTCATTCTGCTACTAAATTTTTTGAAAAGGTTTACTGTGCTGTTCTCAAAAAAATCTTGAAAATGCAGTTTTAGAATTCCAAACGAAAACTTTTGAATCAGATTTATGCATTTGGAATCATTTGATCATCAAAATACTAATGTATTTAATTGAAAATAATCTTTTCCCGGCAGAATCCTCTTATTACCTAATGAAAAAAAAATGCGCAACATTATCTTTCATGTCTTCTTTATTTATGACGATTTCCGAATAGAATGAAGTATCTTTCGTAAATTTGAGTGAATTTCATAAAAAGGAATGTGAAAGGTTTCTAAAATGGAGCACAGATAAGATAATTTTTTTCCTGTCCAGGCAACTGAAAAGTTCATAAAGACTTTACACAAGAAGGTGGCCCACAATGCGTTTGTGCAAGCGTCACCCAGGTCGCCTCGATCCGTGACAAGAATCTCTACTCGATGCCCCCGCAGAGAAGCAGAGATCGAAGCAGAAAAGGCAAGCTGATTGAGAAAATATTTCTGTTTGCTAATTGCAAGCTGCTAATTGCAAAGATGAGATAGGCAGCAACAGATGATGCATATCTATTGTTGATGGCAAAAGCACTTTCTCAGAAGACAGCAGATTTATTCTCTCTTTCGTAATCATTTTTGCAAAGGCATATAAAACTTGAATTCTCACTTTCTCTTATTCGTAACATAGAGAAAATATTGTAACCGTCAACAAATTGGAACTCGATATGTTGGCGAATCTCTACATTTTGGTTCTCTCTCAGTTCGAGAAACATATAATTTAAAAAAAAAGAATTCAGGAATGTGCGAAACGTGAAGAATCGCTGATATCTCAAAGTTGAATTTTTTTTTTTTGCTTACAATAATTTTTTTTGCATATTTCGTACATCAGAATAAAAAAAGAAAAGAAAAGAAACGTCTAGAAACGGTATAAAGAATTTATGTCAGCATATCTATACGCTAGATGAAAGAATAATTTGATACTTTGAATAAAGAATAAATGAGATTAAATTAAAAAATATATTATAAAAAATGTTTATATTATTCTTGACTAAAAGTATTGAATATGGGAAAATGAAAGAGTTTCAGCAAATATTACATTTTGTGGAAAAAAAAATCTTCTTTGGTTTATTTTTCAGTCCAAGAATCTAAATGAGAAGAACTTTGAGATATAAGAAAAATTAAAATATAGCTAAAATTTGCAATTAAAAAGCAAATTTCTGTTCTCTCATTAAAAAAAATAATCAGCTTGGGTTTGAGCATGAAAATATTTCACAGCGCAAAATCTACCGAAAGAAATAAAAATATCTTCATATAATAAACTTAAGATGAAAAAATACGTTTTAAAATTCACATTTTAGCATCAAACTGCCAGAAAGTAAGAATAGAATTAAGGCATCTAATGCAAATTTTGTTAACTATAGCTTTAACAACGAAAAAGAAATAACGTGATAAAGAGATTTGTTGAAACAATGAACTAAGTTTGAATGCCCTAATTGATGAAATGTTTAAAGGCAATTACGAAACTCTTTTCCGAGAGAGGGATGAGATTGTAAGAAGATATACGCCCTGAGGATCTTAAATTATTTCAGATTCGTGATCTGCTTCCGGCAAAGATTCACTAAATATGCAATCTAGAAAAACTAAATAAAGTTTTTTTTCCTTCAATGATGTTCTTAATATCGGCATTTGAATCGAAAGCAAGATAGGGCATTAATCTCATCAACATGCTTTTTAGGAGCTAATTAACAAGGACCAAATTGATTCCATGAAAATAATTATTTAAAACTTATTAATCTATGCATTTATTGTTAAGAAGAAAAAAAAAACATTTGAAATGTGTTTGTGCATTATGCACTCTCATGAAGATTCTTCTATTTTTCATACATAACCTTAATTTAAATGATGTATTGGTAAATTTTTAGCACGTACAGTTATGGATGAGGAAAGAAATAAAAATTTCATGTATTATTTCAAAAATAAAACTTTTTAAAATCTCTTTTACAGCATATATATTGTTATTAATCTGTAATGTTGCTTCCCTGCGCAGTTGTTCCCCTAGTAAGAAGGAGAGTTTTACAGACGTTTCAATAGGTGGGAAGGAAAATAAATCAATGATCTCCGATCTTGGCGACGAACTTAATACCATTTGGCGACAAAGATGAAATTTTCGAATACGCAAGAATTTTGGTTATATCTCTATGAGATTTGGTTATATCTCTTTGAATTATATTAATTACCTTTCTTTTAATTATATAATAATTTTTCATTACATGCTATTTAAGAAAACGTATATACAAATTTTTAATTTATTAATATATTTAACCTTTTGAGATTAAAAATGTATCCCACTTTTATCTAAATTTTCATCTTGCCCAGTACCGAGGTAAGATGATATTTTTGCATTATCTTTTTAAAAGAAGAAAATAATAGTGATAAAAATAAATTAAAAATTTATCCAACTAAATACAACACAAGAAAACATGAAAAAAAGACCCAATTTATTTTAAAAACGGAATTTATTAAAAATTTTCAACTATTGACATTATTATCTTGTCCCAATCTCCCTTATTATCTGTTAGTTCTCAAAATTCTTTAACGTGATTTATTATAAGAGAGAATTGGGGGTCATTGCCACAAACAGTTTCTAGGGATAAGCAACTTATTATTATTACCTCATTTCTATAACTTTTCAAATGAAGAAGAAGAAAAAAAAATGAGATTTAATTCTTTGTTATTGATGCTATGTCTTTCATCTTACGCGCTTTCATCAAATCCTTAATTAAAATTACTTTAAATGTGCATTAAAGAAATATTTTTTTTAAATGTATTTAATTGAACATTTCAAAAATGTATAAACTGTTCAAACATAAATGAACCACAATATTAATATAGATGAAATTAAAATTCTTTTAATACTTATTGAATTTCAATAATCCGGTATACTCGATTTCAGACTTAGCTTATTGAGCAGTTTATTTGATATGTTAAGTAATAAAAAGAAACTTGGTGATTTTTTTTGGGTTTATAGTTCTTTAAAATGAAAATAAGGAACGCTTGCAGAGCTTCTTAACATCCCCACTAAAAGAACTTTTTTGCCTCAAAACGGCAACTAGAATGTAAGCTAAATTTCAAATAGTACTTTAAGGTGTACGTACACACTAGAAGATTTTTTAAAATTTTAACTTTAAAAATCCAGTTTTTTCACAGTAGGTCATTAATATATGTTTAAACTCATTTCAGTGAGAAAAAAACCATATTACACTAATTATTAATTAATTAAATAATATTTAATGAGCTAATTAGCATATTTTTTGAAACATGATATCTTAAATTCTAGTTTGTACAGACATACAATTCTAGTTGGACATTATGCCTAATATTAATCTTCATGTTGTTTGCCTCAATCAAGTTATAAAAATATATAGTCTTTTTTAACAATTTTTTCATCAACAATAAATAAAAAAAGCGAGATTTTTTCTGTAATTTTAACTTTTAAATAGCTATTAAAAATTTATTTCTATAAATATAACTTTGATTGAGGCACAAAACATCCGCTATTTCATACAGATTATTTTAATATATAAATAATTGTATTTGGTGAATTTCTTACTGAGTTATGATTGTTTGAATGAAGCAACATAGTGGAAAAATATCATTCTTCATAAAATGAGTTAAAAAAAACAGTAACTAGAGTTTTTAATGAAAGCACCTCAAGAAAAATAACTATAACTCGAGAAATATTTCAAATATTGACAACATCTTGGTATCGTTTAAAAGCTAAAGGATCAGAGAACATTATTAAGCAGTAAAAAAATATTCGATATTTTGAACGATTTTCGAAGTTTCCAGTGTGTACATACACCTTAAAATTCTAATAAGGCTAACTAAAAATGTATACCTTAAATAATTCGGTATATTAAATTCAAATGCTTTTATTTTTTCTTTGAAAATAATTGCAATCAATCATTGCATTCCCAAAGATTGAGTATCGAATTCCTTCGATGTTTTTTCCATGGATTCTTTTTATCTTTTGACATGCACCTGTGAAATAAAGATGTTTACTGGTACTTAAGACTTCCTTCAATACATATCAATCTCAATTTCGTATGGATGGTTTCTGAAAATGTATAATTTAACTTGTCCTCTGAAAATGTATAATTTAACTTGTCTTCCTTCATTCACAAAAAAATCGAGCATGCCAAACATTTCTCCTTATTTCTTAAAATTTGACAAAAGTAAATTAAAGTTAACCCTTTATAGGACCACTTTTTTCTAGTCATATTATGTTAAAATATTTTTAGGCTTGAAATTAGAATAAGAAAAGGGATTCATTTAGTTTATTAGATAAATTTAATTTGATTAATTAATTAATTTGGTTAATTAATAATTAAGTAACAAATCAAGACACATAATTTTGTGTGAAATAAAGAATTAAGCATCTAAGTTTCTATCTTTCTAAAAAATTTGTTAGAACTTATGCCAACCTCCATAAATTCATACAAAGATTGATAAATTTGGTGGGAAGTATACTTCCCACGGCCCTAGAAAGGGTTAAAGGACAACAATCAAGAGAGTTCCATTGATTAATCAAACTATCAATAGTTTTTTTCATTTCGTCTTTTAATATAGCATATACAAATTTTGTAAGGATTCTGATGGGGTAATTCCTCCATGATGATAATTACCCCAAGACTTGCATTAAAGAAATTTGTATGGATTATATCCTCTTAATTATCTAAGTGCAAAAGAATCCAAATAAGCATTTGACTATCTAATTTGATATGATGATTCGACAATCCATCTTAATAAAATGCAGTTATGTGACACTAAAAATGTGAAAAAAATTATTCTGAATTATTCTTTCATATTATTAGGCTGATTATATCAAGATTTAGGTAGCAACAGTAAAAGTAGCCTTGATAACTAAGAAAGATAATTAAGACAAAAAAATTATTTAGAAAATTAAATTGAAATAGACGATTTATAAATTTATAAAAAAGCTTCGCAAAAAGTTATCTCGCAAATTATATATATTCGTAAATACAATCAAACCATTAAAAATATTACTATCAGTATCCAAAGAGATTCAAGATTGTTTACATTAAATAATTTTTAAAACCCTTTAGGATCAGCATAGTCAAGATTTTCCGCTGTCTTCTAATTTTAGTACTGAGAAATATATATATATAAAAAAAAATAAAGAAATAGAAAAAAAACTTGTATTATCAGGAATGTACTTATTACCTTTGTGAAGTTCGTGGCAGATGGTTAAGGAATGTACGTCAAAAAGGGTGTCTCATTTCTGGGAACCAAAATGCTTATACTTTTTTAGTTTTGCAATCAATATATTTGTTGTAACGTTATAGTGTTACGAATTTTTCTTTTTACTAAAAGATGCGGCGTTCCTTTTGCGACGAAACGTGAAGCGGCTCTGGTTAGTGAATCTTGAAAAGATTACATTGTATAAGTTAATGGGTTAATTTTAATATTTACTATCTATTAATTTGAATTTTTTCCCTAAAAATTAATTAGGGCTACGGTGGCCTGGTGGTATGGTTTCGGCTTCGGAACCGGAGGATTTTAGTTTGGAGATCCGATTCCACCGAAGAACAGTCGTGTAAGCTGGTCTGGTGCAAGTTAAATCCGTCCGGACCAAACGTCCTCCCGCTGGTGTGGTGAGGAGAGGGGGGTGCCAGCTCAGGTGTCATCCTCATCATCTGACCACGGTTCACAATTACGAAGTTCGTCCCAAAATATACCTAGTGTTGCTTTAAAATGGAACGCTAATATAAATAAACTAAACTAAACCTTAAAATTAATTGATAGTCATGCCTACCGAATAATACATAATGTTGTTTCCCAATACCAAGTCAATGGTTGTACTAATAAAGCCATTGTTATTGTTGGTATAATTTACTTATCAGTATTGTATTATTTTAATTTGTTTTTCAACAAATTTTAAATAAATAATGGATTTTAAGACAACCGTGGGTACTGTCAGAAATCGGCAAAAAGATAAACAATCACAGCATTGACACATTATTAATTGATGAAGGCTTTTAATCAATTGAGATAAAGGGGAAAGAGACTTCCCAAAATCATGACTGATACTAATTGCACATAGTTGAAGCACCTCTATCAACCCCTACGATTTAACAAAAGAAAACTCTTTCGCAAACAAAACCAACAAGCAGTGACAAAAGGAAAACAGTCCAACGCATCGCCATACTCATACCTTGGTCGAAATATTTCATTTGCATACAACGGCAGCTTTGTTTCTTATAGATATCCTTTATACTTTTAAGGTATGGCTAACTATAGGCACGTTTCGCTTTTCAATCAATTACGCATTCACTTTGGCATAAAATTTTCATGCAAATTAACATGACGCTAAAACATTAATTACTGCTTCAAGTAAACTAAAGTAGCTTATATTTGTCAGCAAAAGGTGATTTAATTTTTACATGAAATTCACTAAGAAATAAATGCAGTAGATGTAATAGTATTAAATTTGGCGAAACCGAGTTCACTAAACATTGTTTCTGAAGATATCCAAACAATTTTTTTAATAGCTGCCATATCATAATGTGCTTGTCATATTATGAGTTGTGATACCATCTTAATAAAGAATGTATTTGTAGAAACAATTAAATGTTTACCACGCCCAAAAAGAAATTAAAAAAAGATATTTACTAGATATTTATCCACTAAAATATTTTTAAAAAATTATAATTCCTTCTGAATTTCAAATATTTTTGAAATTAAATTAATTTCTTTTCTTTTTAAACACTTCGTAAAAGAGCTTCACTCTAAAGAATATCTGATATTTATATCAAACATTAATATCACTAATTATATTCAAATAAATGATTTAATTAAACATTCATTTGATTTCAAAACTTTTTAATTGAAAATAATGTTGCAGTCTGATGATGTTTAGGTGTGTGCCAAAAATGTCAAATAGATAAAAACGCTCATAATTAAAAAAAAAATAATTACAATTTAAGCAGATGTCAAATGTTTAACCAATTAAAAAAACTTTTATTCACTTTCTGGGTACATGGGAAGAAGACGGCCAAAATAAATAATTAAATAAAGAGCCAAAACAAGAAAAAGGGAAAATTATGAAAAGAAAATGTAAAGGAGCTCTGAATGCTACAAAGTGTAGAGCAGCCTAAATAATACTACACAATAACAATATTGTTACGGATTTTTCCTCACCGCCGGGTTCTTTTTGGTAGTGGGTGTATGGTGTGAGAACACAATCAGCAGGCCTCAGTAGAAAACAACGACGCTTATTTACACGAAGAACACGAGTACACAAAGACGACGAACACACAGACGACAAATATTTACAGCCGAGACGAACACAGGACAGTACTCTACAGCAGGCAGTAGCTCACAAGAAGTAATCGTCCACAGCACACGAGCGGCCAGGCAGAATCCAGCAGGAGAAGGGATCCTCGGAGCTTCGCTCTACGGTCTCTCCAAACGGCTTAAGTTCTCACTGTCTCTTCTCGCTTTAGCTGCCGACTCACTACTTCTCACAACTGGCTACTATACAAAAGATACGACGCTGCTTCCACAGTAGATAACACACAGTGGGCACACAGCAGTTCAGCACTCGCTCCACACAACATTGGCACTCCGCTGTAGCTTTGCTATCCCCTCGAAGACTCGTTACTTGTCGGCAACTCCGACTACAATTCACGACGACGACTCGACGACACTCACAGCTTGAGAGTGCCGGCCGTTTATAGTTCCCGAGAGGCGGGGCTAGAATCTTCTAGACCAATCAGGCGTATCTCGGTTCCTAATGGACGGATCGACAGAATTCAGGAAACTTCGAGCATTATTCATTTTGTCGCCAAAGTCACCAAATTCGTCGCCACGTCACCAAATGGTCGCCAAATTTGTCACTAAGCTCTGGAATCTCTGGCTCGGCGTCCGATAGCATCCAATACAGATGACTGTAAAACGGTCTTTCTTATGATGACACTATTCGTGCTGGAAAGCAAAATTACAGGTTTGTAACAATATCACTCAAATATAATTAGTAAATTCAATTATCCAAATATAGACAACTTAGAAAGTAGAAAAATAAATTTAATTTTTAAATTATTTTTTGTATTTAAGTGCAGAAAAAGAAAAAAAATCTTTATTTGCGATACAGGAAATCCAAAACAACTTGAGCTTCTCTAGTTAATTTTTTATTTGTTAAAATTTGGGAAATGTTTTTTTAAGGTTTGATAAATTTCCTCAAATGATGAAGAATGGGGCAATGGAAAATAAAGCGGGGAAAGTCAACAAAATCATCACCACATTAAGAGTCATAATTTTGAAAATGGAATTTTGAGATGATGCGGGTATACTCCATGAGTAATGACATATTTTATTGTTTTTTCCTACGCTATTAATTTAAGATATCTTTGACTATATAGAAAATTATTTGTAATGTAATATAAAACAATTCAATTTAATTATATTAGGTACGGATTACTTGCAAGACTCTTTACCTCTGACTCATTATGTAGCCTCCTTCCTTTTAGCAGTCATTTTTCAAATCCTCTACGAGAAATATTGCTTTATTGTTTGAAATAAATACTTTTATTAGATTTTGAAATGGCATTTCTAGCACATTTTTTAAAAAAAGTGAATAGTCTTATATTTTACAATTATTTTATCGACATTTTCTTTAAAAAAATGAGTTCTTTACGTATAAATTATTGTGAACTTAACAATTAAACATTTTAAAATAATTATTCTTAAATTATAAATTTTATATGAATTAATTTTATGTGAGCTAATTTTACCTGTATGTGCTGTTAATAACTGCTCTCGAAGACAGAAGATTAATTAAATTTAATTAATTAAAAATTGAATTTTTATTGAGAACAAGCAGGTATTTTCTCGAAATGCACTTTGCTCATTGCCTATTATGCGCCTTGCCTATTTATGTTAGGAAAAGGAAACTGATTTTTCTGTTTACTCTTCATTTACTCTGCAGTTCAAATTTCTTAACTGTAATGAACTGACGGCTACCAAAAGCACTAAATAAATGAATAAATAAAGTTAGGTTAATATGGAATTTCCTTCCTAATTCATTTGTCTTATAATCCTAAAACACATGATGTAAATTGTTGCTGATTTCAAATATGTTAATGATAGCCTGGGTTTTCTTTTTTGACCTTCAGTCAAGTATTTTTGGAATCCTCTCGGTTAAAATTTAACTACCGTACTATAAAGTTAGACATATACGCTTATATTAGCATAAATATTTTAGTAACACATTCCAAAAGTAAAAAAAAAAAGAAGAAGAATAGGGTAGGCCAGATCCCCATTTTTATAACCCAGAAAAAATACAAATGAGCATCAAATCTGCGAAGAAAATTTCTAAGTGTTTTTTTGAGATGATATTCTGAATAATCATTTAGCGATCGCTCGCGAGCTCGGTGGGCAGACAGGCAGAAAGTTATTTCCTGGCACGGGACGGGCAGGGACGGGGAACGTGTGTCCACTCGGCTGTGACCAATGAGATAATTCGTGGAATCGAACAACACTTCATTCGAGAATACAAACAGTGCGACTTCAATAAAAAACGGAATCCGAACAATGCAGCGGGATCGAAACACCTGTGTGAACGTGATCGGATGGATTGATGAAAAGACAATTGCATTTTGGGTCGTCACAGTGGTGGCTAAGTGAAAGCAGGTTTCACGGTTGATAGAGAAAGGGGGTCTGCTTTAGATGGGCCGATAAAAAGAGTTCAAGGGATTATCGGAAAGTTTAAATTTAGATCTCAAGTCTCATGGGATGTTTTCCTTTTCAGTATAAGCTTTCGTATATTTTTGAATTTTGAAAAGTTTAATTTTCACCTTTTGGATTGATTGATTGAAGTTTTATGGCGCAAGAGCCATGATGTTGACTATGCTGCGCCAAACAATGGGTAAAATTACATCATTTTAAAACAGTCATCGAAAGGAATATGAGGAGAAGCTAAAAATAATCAAGATTTAAATCAATGGATAAAACTTTATGGACTTTAAAAAAGCAAAAATTTGAACATGAGGTGTCTTATCAAGCAAAGATAATGAAGGACAAGACCTTTGAAAAAACTGTAAACGCTCAGGGGTGTAGAGAACGATCACCCCTGATCCAGTACCCGCAGTGGTATTACTCTCGACATGAAGGGCTTTGCGACCACGACCGATTTATACGCGCGTCAGCCACCATGCACGTGGGGAATCTTCGGCCGGCGGGGTTCGAACTCGCAACCGAAAGGACGCGAATTTAACGCTCTACCAACCAGTAGCGTACAGTAATTACGAAATATTAACTTTTTGAGCAAATTTAGCCTTTTTACTGAATCTCGTGTCATCCTTGGTGAGCTATTTGGTGATTAATCCCTTGCATGAGTTAATGGCATCAAAAAATGGAATTTGTGTTTTAGACGCGTTTTTCGCAACCGATCGAAATAAAAATTTGACACAAAAGTGCAGTTGTAGTCGCCAAATTAAAATCATTCCCTTTTTGAGTTATAACACCTTCCATGCTCTTGAAAGTACAGACGGAAAGACAATTAACCATTGTTGGATTTGGCTTAAAATGTGATAGGTGTCTATGATAGGTGTCTACATTACAGATATCAAACCTGCGTACCAAATTATATCTATTTGCCTTTCTTCGTTTTATAGTTATCTTGTTATTTTACATTTGAACAGCAGGACAGTTGGAATTCCTCTGAATAGATTCTACTCAAAATTTGAAAGAAATCTGCAAATTTGGTGAAAAACCATATACCAAATTTCTACTATATAACTCAAGGCATTTCTGAGTTATTTTTGTCACAGACAGATAGACATTTTCCAAAAAACTATTTTTCGAACTCAGGAAGGTCAAAAACTGGAGATTCGTCAAAATCTCGAGTTCGAATTTTTTAGTGATTACTATCCTTTCTCTATATAACGTATACGAGAAAGTAAAAAGCTCACAATTCACCTGTGGATAACTGTCTATAAATCATGAAAGCATTATTTAAAAACAAGGATATAGTTTTATGAATAGAGGGAACTAATAAGCAAGATACTATATGGCTCGTATTTTCGGAGCTCGAACTCCTAGCCGTCATTTGGAATTAATAATTGTGGGAGAAATGAGCTCGTTTGGCATTCTTAAAACCTCAGAATTTTGCAAAAAACAGAAATTTTCCAAAATGGCAATAAACAATAATTTTAATTAATAGATATTAATATTAATTACAGTTTGTTTATTATTTCTTTTATTAAATCCATTTTTTTTTGTCGATCCTTTTATTTTCCTTTACAGTTATTCAAACAAAATATGTCCGTGATAATTTTGGTGAGATTTTTCATCTCGATAATATTTTCGCTAACCGATTAATCATAAACGTATTGAATGTAATATTGAGCTTGGCGATTTATTGAAACAGATTTCAATAAGTCGCCAATCGCAAATAGTTCGAAAAAATTCAAATTTTGTCACTGTGCCTTACTCTTGGATCATAACTTACATAACTAATCATGACAACTTGGAACATAACTCTTATGTTTACTAAAAAAAGATCTTGTTTTTAAAATATAATTCTTTCAAGTCACATTACATTAGTTTAGATTTAGTTATAACAACTCCCTGTTTTGAACCTACACAAGTACTACTTTGAGATGGATTTTGTAACTTTACCCTTGTTCAGATGTGACATGGAAATAAGTATTCTTTGCTTCAAACTTCCAATCAACACCAGTTAAAAGATGTTTAACTTTCTATTGATTTATTTTGTTCAGTTCAGCAAAACTTTAAAAAAATCTAGATTCGGAAAGCCGATCTTCTAATCAGGAAGTCAGAATTCTACAACCTCCATGCTACATTAAGAGAAAATACTTTTAGTTCTCCTGCCCGCATGAGAATGCATTGGAAAAAGATACAGTTTAGCCCTAAAACAATTTTCGTTGTTTGGAGGTTTCTACAGCTAAAACGAATTTCAAAATGAAATCACATTTCATATACAGACTGTGGAAGGCATTGGAAGATGAATTCCACTGAAAACAAAGTACTAATAGTTGCCGATAGGAGAAATATTGACTCCGCTGTCACGTACGAGCGAGGAAATTTACATATCGAGATGGATTATGCAAAATTCGTAATGCGTGCGTGACAGCAGAGCCATGCATTCCTTGTGAAAGAGGAAGAGCAAATGTTCGGTTAGGAGTTCGTTCTTGACTATTGATGTGGGCCCTACCTTACCTCGACACACTTAGTGGTAAAACTGTTCTACACAAGACAGTGTCATGCCGGGGCTGCTCTTAAGCAAACCTGCATGTCTTGAAACGGAACATAAGACGGGCGGTTATGAACATGGAAACTGACAGCTGACACGCAGCAGTGGAGAACGTCATACACCGTATGCAATATATTGAGCACAGAAAAGATCAGCATATGGAAAATGTTGCGCGGCGTCCAGGGGAGTTGAATAGTGTTGATGAGAATAAAAGATTATTTTCTGTGAGTTTCATGAATTCATTCGAAACTGTACCCCAACAGTGCCAATGTTTCCCCTTTTGGCAACGTTTGGTACTTTTTTTACTGAATGGATCCTTTTATGCCTTTTACAGTCTGCATATGAAAAATGTGGTTTCATTTCATTCACTCGTTTTAGCTGCAGATGTCGCCAAACAGAGAAATTTATTTTATGGCCACCTAGTACATTCATCCATGATAAATGACCACCTAAATTGTCAACGTGTTATCGTATCTTTCATTATCTTATTAAGTACTTCTAGGTTTAATCCCACCATTTTTTTAAAAAATTAAGTGGAGTTTTTGATCAATTTTGTTACTTTTTTTAAATCTAATTTCACGATACCTTCGCTTGTGGAAAATTACTGTCTCAACTGATTCAATTAAGAATGCATAGAATATTTGACGTGTTTGTAAATTATGTGAATTTTTTGCATCAAATTATTGCGTTTTTGATTAGTTTAATTTTAGCTTACAACTTTGAGAAAAGATAATCCAATGCCCATAGGATACAAAGACACGATCATT
The DNA here is from genome assembly GCA_026543865.1 of Argiope aurantia. Taxonomy (NCBI): domain Eukaryota; kingdom Metazoa; phylum Arthropoda; class Arachnida; order Araneae; family Araneidae; genus Argiope; species Argiope aurantia. Next base: position 852,816 of record JAPMOR010026997.1, read on the forward strand.
TCTCGTTTCCCAGGTCATGTAGATATTTAAGTCCTTATATGCTTACAGATAGATATCTACGAGACGAGCTTTGTGAGAAATTTGATACACATGCATAATGTTGGTGTCAGGATCACATTCCCAAACATCCTCCATCTATCTTGATGAGTTTTTGAATGATTATGTCCAGGGAAATATGTTTCCCATACTCAGGGAAAATGAAATGAAGAAAAAATTGAAACATAAACATTCATCGAAATATCGAGGCCAAATTTGTTAGGCGATTTAAATTATTTCTCTTCCTATATTTCACACAGGAGAAAGTAGTAATAAAACCATGTTCAATGTTTGGGCAACGTATTGGCGTTAAGGAGAGGGATATCACAGCTGTATAAGCTCAGAAAAATTCAATAGTTTTTGATACCAAGAAAAAATTTCCATTTTCTACATCCTTTTTATTCTCAATTATTTTCATAAAAATTATATATATTTTCTCTTTTTTGTAATGCTTAAGTGAGTGAATTATTTTACAAATTTCTCATTTAAATGCCGTGTTACTTCAAAATTAATTGTATAAAGGGTAAAATATTAGTGTCCTTTTCATTTCAGGCACTTCCTCCCCCTCCCAACTCGGTCATCATTGTTAAGTTATAACAATCTTCTTTAAAAAATAATGAAAATATTCATTGTAATAGCTGTTATGGTCTGCAACAATACATATTTTGAATAAAGGGCCAACAATATCAAAAATATAGCAACAGAATAAACAATGAAGACAGCAGTTGGAGTTTTCTTTTGGGAATCATTTGTGCTTTTGCAAACTCGAATTCTTTGTTTAATCTGCGTTTCTTACTGCATATTGAAAGCTTTGATATGGATTTGCCAATGACTGTAGCTATTGCTGCGGCTGTTTTTGGCACCTTGTTATTTGTTTATAATTATCTGATGATGTTTTTCTCGCTGTGTATAATACCAGAAATCGGTGACATTGGATTCAATGCATTGGATATTAATCCCTTGAAACCACCAGAGCGCAAATCTATCCCCACTGTTCAGTCCGTAATGGTGTTTAAGATGTGCCAAGGACTGGGGATACCAGTTAAACTGGCTGCTCCAACAGTGGAGAATGCACCGGAGGTTCACTCCGTCATGGTGTTTAAGATGTGTGAGGGGCTTGGCCTGCCTGTCAAGCTAACCTAAAAAAAAAAAAAAAACCCTTTAAATTTTGTCACTCCGCATTGTTTTTTCTGGCCTTGAACTGTTTATTGCATCAAGCGGAGTTTTATTGGAATGAGTAACAAAATTTTCTAACTGAAAGCAACAATAGTATCCATGCATTCAAACTCAAGCAATAACCTGAATAACTATATTCACATCTATCATCTGCCTTCATTTCTTGCACCTGGAGCTTCTTGCAGCAGTGATGGGAGGGTTGGCGGGAGGGGAACGAGAGTAGCCCACCTCCACGTGGTGTTCCCCGGGCAACGATGTAATTATTCTGTTAATTGCATCGGCTAAGAGGCTACTGAACAGAAGGGCAAGAAACACTTTTAAATTCGATGAGCAGTGTTTCCGATGGGGGCTTATTCATCAAATTTTATTTTTTATTAAGGATATTTACTTATGAAACAGGGAAATCAATAACAGTGGCTAGTAAATTTTGTTCATAAATGAGGCGGGTGCATTAGAACTAAATTGGGGCTTAATGCAGACACACTTCAATATTTTTCTCGCAGTTATTGGATTATTGGCGTAGGTCTTGCAAACGTCGTAGAACAACAGCATCGTACACGAACGTATAGCCAATTCATTATTTACAGTACATAAATTTTAAAGGAATAAATTAATTGAAATAAAGAAAAAAAATTATTTATTTGTAGCTAAAAACATTTTAATTATAATTTTTTGAACACAAATTTGCTTTCAAATCGTATGAGCAATTTAAAAATTGTAGGTTTTAAAACTGATTCGGAAAATTTATAAATTCACTCTTTGGTAAGAAAAATTTTAATTTTACTTCAATAAATTGTTGTATTTAAATGGCTTATATTTTCAATTGAAATATTGCTCATTTTTAAATACATTAGTGCATGGCTGGATTTCAGAATACGGTTTTCAACTAAATTCGAATTATTTCAAACAACCAATTCATATATGCAAATATTAGATACAATGCATTTATGATCCAACTATTCGCAAAAAATAAATATATAAAAATAACCGTAAATAATGCGAAAACTAAAGTTAGTAGACTGACAAAAAATTAAATTTGTTGTTATAGAAATAATAAACAAATTGCAATTAAAATTAAGAATAGCAATCTCTACAGTACGAAGCGTTAGTGGATAGTGGGAATTATGCTAATATATTAAGACTTTACATATAAAACTTACTTTTTCTGTGGTAAGTGATGGATCTTTCATCGACGGAATCAATGTGCAATGTTTTATGTTGTAGCTTATACCAAATTTAATAGAAGCGTTAGAATGGCGTTTTCCGGTCGCTCATGTTCCAATGCTCCAGCTGGAAGCAATGTATGCGCAAATTGTATTAAAATTCAGATTTTTTTTCTCTTCAGGCCAGTCTAGAATATTAATACTTTTCTAAAGAGATACAAATTCGGGATGCACTGACAAGATTGCCTTGCAAAATAATAATAATAATAATAATAATAATCACAGAACGTTAAAAAAATTTTCCAACTCAGGTTTTTAATAAATTTTTAGTATTCCATTTATTTCTTCTTCTTCTGAATTCACGGCACTTGATATAATGTCCAAACCTGTGAAAAGCCAAATAAGCTAATTCCTCCCCAAATTATTATTTCACCAAATTGTTAGCGGTTTGGTTCCTTCTACAAAATATACCAAAATAACTGAAATCCATCTGCTTTACTCAGATAAGAAGAAAAAAGGAACAGTAATCATTCTTCGTCTTTTGTTTGCATTTTATGTTTCACTCTTTCTTCTTAATTTTCTTCTATATCTTTCATACTTGACTTGTATATACTCGCTTGAAACTGTACTGTTGTTTTTCAAAATATAATTAATCCAAATATTTCATCGATTTTCGTTAAATACGAGCTTGAAAATTAAGATTTTGTGTTTCTTGAAAATATGATTTGTATTCGATGCATTTTTTGATACAAAAGTTATAAGGTACAGAATTTCGTTCAGTAAACCCACGTCTCTCACTTTTACATTTAATTTCAGAATAACTAATACTTTCAGTAATTAACTTAATAAGAGATGTCGTTCAAAGTGTCCATATTTTACCTAAAATTCAAAACAAAATTTGAGAAATGAAATATGTGTCACATGATAATTTAAATCGTTGCCAGAATTTTATAAATGATTACAGCATGCGGAAGGTGAATATGTGAAAAAAATGCTGTGATAATCTTTTATGTCAACGTAAAAAATTAAATTATAAACCACTAGTATAAGCAAAGCGGTAAGCATTTATTTTTATCTTAAAACATACATTAAAAAGATTTTCCTTATTTTTAGCGAAATCATTTTTTCAAATTTATAGCAGATGGCATTTTCCAGAAAAACAACAGAAATCTTTTTTTCTTATCGTCTAGTACTTCATCGAATATTTTTTACAATATATCTTGTGATTTTGTTATAAGATATGCATCAATTTTAATAAAATAATAAAATCTATTTTTAATAAAATCAGTGGGTATGATCTCCTCGCAACCTTCTCGCATACTCTCCAATAAAGGTCTTATTCCTCTTACCGCCCCATCCCCCGCCTAAAATTAGGTAATGACGCTAATGACTTAGATGCTATTGCGAAGAATAATTGAGAAATATTTATTATCGGCGTGAATCTAGCATTTCTACTGAATTTCTCGAGCAAATATGTATTTTGGAACCTTTCTCCCAACCGATTAAAACAAAAACTTTACACAGAGCTACAATTGCAACTATCACAAGACCGGATCCAAATTTCATGATTCAAATCATCTACTTATGAGTTACTGCATTTAAAAGCATGCGATTGTACGGATGCGATAGGCCAATCCTTTGACCGATTTGGTTCAAAACGTGATAAGAGATTGTATTTTAGACACTAAATCTGAGTTCCAAATTTTTTTCCATCTAATTATTTACATTTTGTAGTTATTGAGTTCACTTGCACTTGAACACACAAGCTTCCTCTGAATAGATTTCATTCAAATTTAGGTAGAAATCAACACATTTCTTCTTGGATCCATAGACCAAATTTCATCCAAACAATTAAAAACGTTTTTGAGTTATTGTTTTCATCGACAGACATACATAATACCAAAAGATACATTTTCTCATTCAGGGAGCTCTGAAAAGTGAAAGTTCCTCAAAATGTCGAGTTTCAATTTTTTGACTATTATAATATTTTCTCTATACTTAGTATACTGGAAAATGAAAAGTAATAGCAATAATAAAATTTGGGATTTTGAGAAAAAAGAATGCTTTGTATATTTTGGTATGGAATTCAAGATCAAAATAAGCCTCCCTCACACAAAGTTTATTTTTGTGGAAGTATTTAAACAGTTGTTTCGAAATAAGCCATTTGGAGTGGTTTCCCCGAAACTTTCCTGCATGCATCGTAATAAAGGTGTTATGCTCTCTTCCTTGCAAAATATTGCATCTTAGGTGAGGAAGGAAACGCACAAGCCCTCTTTTTTTTTTTTCTTTTTTTTTTTCAAACTTCCGCACGTAAGCATTTTGTGATTCGTAGAAAAGCGAAGAAAACAGAGAATGCATTTTAGATGCTTTTTTTCCTACCGATTGAAACAAAAATTTGCCACAGAACTACAATTTTACTAACCGCATCACATATCAAGCTTCTGTTACCTAAGTGGTTTAAAGCTTGAGTTATATTATTTATTTGCATGTGAATGTACAGGCCGACAGAAGATAATAAGCTGACGGCTTTGGCTTTAAATTTAACCTGTCTACACTTTAGATTGTAAAACTGTGCACCAAATTTCATTTATTCATCACTTTACATTCTGTACTTGTGTTCACTTGGACTGACAGAAAGATGAACTTCTTATGAATAAATTTTGTGCAACACTTGATAAAAATCAATAAATTGGTGTAAAGACCGCTCACAAAATTTTATTCATCCAGCCCAAAACAATTCTGAACCATCAGATTCGCAGATAGAAGGGCATAATTATCAAAATGTTTTTTATGATCTGAAGCTTGGAGATTTCGAAATCTACTTTTTCGATTATTACAATACTTTCGATTACGAAAATGTCAAAGCAATTTTTTTCGATTTGTTATAGCAATGTTTTAGAGAGAATCTAAAAATTGAACGGATGATTACTGATTTTGTGCATACAATTTACAAAATATCTATTTGAATAACAAAAAGTGTTATTTGATCCGAATTCCCAGTTGCCATAATGCATTATCCCTAAAGCCTCAATATATCATTCGCGTACTCCGAGAAATCTTAATTAGTACTAACTGCCTTTCTTGCAATCTAAGAATACCTAAACTACAAATCTATCAGAGAAAAGATGTTACCTTATTTCAAGATAATGATGCGCAAAGAGTGCCAAAAGTGTCCTTTTCTACATTCGTACCGGCACATTTCCCTGAAAATTTAGGTACAAGCAGTAAAGAGTAAGAAAGATTTTATCAAGATGAAAAGAAACGGAAAGGCGACATTAAGGAAAGATTAATATCAATATTCATAGCCAGATACAATTTGATATTGAGAGGGAAAAAAAAAAGAGTTAAAAAAGTTTTGAAAAAAAGAGAAAACCCTAATATAAGCATTTGATACTTTTTTCATAAAATCTTTTACTATTTGTCTCGGACATAAATGTAAAATTTGCATTTATGAAGAGATTGTATTTCTCTTCGTAATTTGATTGAAATATTTGTATTACTCTACCAAATTTGTAGATACTTTACCAATATGATTTATCTCCCGCAGAAATATAAAATAATTTTGTAAAAAAAAATCTAATATGATAGTAAATGTTAAGTAAGTAATCCTTTCACTTCCTGAGATTGGATTTAGTTCAAAATTGGTAGAAATCTACAAATATGAACTAGAGACCGCATACCAAATTTCATTCGCCTAGTTCAAAATATTTTTAAGTTATTTTGTGTTCTCAGACATAAGTTCAAAAATGTGTTTTTCGATTTCAAGAAGGTCTTCGTCAAAATCACAAATTCCGGTAATTTTGATGGCGATACTTCTTTCCCTTGTACATTTCCTATACGAGAAAGTAAAAAATGCTTAAATTTTAAAGACATATTTTTTATTTAAAAAAGAGCACTTAAATTTATAAAGGTTCCACCTTTCAGAATTGCTCATAAACTTTATAGCATTGTCCTTAATGTTTGAAGCTTGGGAAAAATGTTTTAGTAAATTAAAATTTTTATTGAAACCAACCCAATTTAAATTAATATGATGAACATATAGGTTAATGTTACTCCTTTCTTGAAAAGACGTATTAGTAGATTCGTCATTCGTAATGTTGTAAACAAAAGATCTCAAATAAATATCAGAAACGGAAAGCTGAAGGCACAAATTTGTTTTTAATAAAAACTCTATGAAATTATTATCTAGTTCAGTAAGATTATTCATAAACTGTATCTCGATAGAAGTTTTCGTCCATAATAGTTATTGAATTTTCTTGATCTGCCAACTTGATCAAGAAAATTTTCTTGATCTTGAGCTGAGGCTCGGTAGTGTTTCTCCTCCTTCGGATCGAATGAGTTAAACAACGGTCTCCCGAAGGCATTGTAACTCATGGTTGGCCTATATGTGATTGGAGCAGTATAGCTAAATATGGCTTTGCGCCATTAAATCTCACACAACACAACACACATGGTTGACCTAAAACATGTCTTCTAGACAATATTCATCAGATTGAAACTGATCTCATAGTCATTTGAAATTGATGCAAAAATCAATTTTATGCTGTAATGTTGTCGGAAGTTATCGCTGATAAAACCACAATGTTACTTCATTTTTAAATAATTAATATTAAAAGAATCACCCCTCCTTTTCATCCTCCAAAATGTATATGTGCCACGTTTAGTAGCTCACAATCAAATAATTTATACTGTAGAGTGGCAAAAGACAGATATGTTCATCTTTATTATATAAATGGCGATAGAAATGGATAAAAATCTCATATTTACTTTCCCTTACTCATATTTACTAAATATAGAAAAAGTATTTTAATGGTCAAAAACATTCGAACTAGATATATTGAAGTATTTTCATCTTTTAGTCTTCCCTGTGACCGAAAACCCAATTATTCTCAAATTTCGGACTGTCTGGGACAAAAGTAAATCAAAACTGCTTTGAAATTTGACATGTGGTAGTAATTTGTTCGATTTCCATCAAATTTTTGATCAAAATCTATTCTTAGGAAATTTGTCTGTCTGTCCGGCTATTCGAATATAGATTAACACGGTAACTGCAAAACAAAGAAAGCCAGAAGAATAAAATTCGGTGCACTTATTTAACACCTATACTGTAGACACTTATCAAGTTCTGATCCCAAAATCCAACAAGGGGTTGAACATCTGTTTGTCTAACCTCAGAAACATTTAAACGAGATCATTCAAAAACGCAGTGACTTAAATATACCCAATTTTGTGTGTGACGTTGTGACCAAAATTGCAGTTCTCTGTCAAATTTTCAATAGGTTCAGCAACAATTCAGTTTTCAGAAACTATTAACCGTATGCCAGGGATTGATTGCCAAAACACCCGCCGCGGATCGCCAGGTAAATTCAGTACAAATGCTAAATTCCCGCCAAAGGTTAATATTTCCAAACTATTGCACGTCAGTACATGCATGTACAATACATGTGATCTGCCTTACCCAAGATCCACAGTTTTTTGCAGGGTCAGGGAAGATAATTATTAGAGGATATACGAGAAAGTTTTGGGGAGACCAATCCCAGTAGTCTTAATTAATTGTTCATTCTGGAGAAACCTATTTCGATTTCGCCATGCAAGACTGTATAAACAACAGTTTGGCAATGATTTCAGAAAACATCTTTCATTGGTGAAGCTAAAATCCTGCGATTTCTATAGTAAAATTTTTCGAAAAAGGGAGACTTTTCTACAGCATTTTCTTTCATATTTATTTTTATATGAATTTTAATTATAATTTTTGATTACAAAAAATTATGCTAAGTTCAGTATTCATTGATGTATGATTTTGGTACTGAAATTGCAAAAAAAAACCTCAAAATAAAAAAAATGATAACTAGGAATTAAAAATAAAATTTATTTATAATATTTGTTAATTTTTTTTTCAGTAACAGACACATATTATGGAATATTAAAATGGAGTCTGCATTTCAAAAGCTCCACAGTAATTTAAATGTGCCACATTCCTGAGAAATTCATTATTAATTATCTTTATCTTAATAAGAGAAATTGGAAGCATCAAATAAACGAAATTTTAGTAATGAAATCTGCAATTAGAGGAAAATTAATATCATTATCTTAACTACCTAATTTTTCCTTGAATTTTAATTTAAAAATTTGAATGAAATCTATAGGAAAAATTTCTGCGAAGACAAAGAACTTAAAAATAAAAGAATAAAAATTAATGAATTTCCAATTAAAGAAACATTTATTGATTTACTCTAAATAGTTGATAGTTTCTCTAAATGATGCTGCATGTTTAAGGAAAATCAGAAAAAAACGTTTAGTCGTAAGAAAAAAAAGTGTCATTCAACCAATTAAAAAACAATCTATGCCCTTAGTGAAACGGCATATTTGCACGAAATATATTTACATGCACTTTTCTGTCATTTCAAAGATTTCTGTGACTTTAGATACATTTTTGATTCACTTATTATGTTGCATCAATTTTTCATGAAATTTTCTTTTTAGAAATTAAGCTCTATTTGTACATAAATTTTAAAAAAAAATCGAAATTTTTTTTTAAAAAAATGAATAAATAAATTTGGATATACAGGTTGTCTCAAAAACCTTGAACGCGGCTTTTATTCCTTAAATATTGATCGTAGACATATACTGCAAATTACAAAGTTGAGTAAAAAAAGGTGCAAAATGTTATGAAATTGATTAAAATTTTCAGGGAATTAAACTTTTAAAAAATACAAAATTTAAATTTTTATACGGACCCCGTACAAAAAAAAATTTCCCCATGAGTAAAATGTGTCCCATCCTCTAATAAGGTCATGCACGAAATTCCAGAATTTCATCATGGAAATTCACAAAGATACGTTAAAACAAAGTTGGAGAAGGATCAATCACAAATTAATATGCAAATGTTTACAGCATCAGTGCAGATGACGCGACGCAGGAATGCATCATAAGAAAATTAAATATGCTTCATATCTTAAGTTTTAAATACAAATTTTAAAATCTATGCTTCCTGAAAAATATTTTAAAATTTTATATTATGAATTACAGAATATAACTTAAAAATAGCACAGTCAATGACCTTAAAAAACCTTAAAAAACATTATATAATCTTTCATTAAAGTTATCTTTCCTTGCAAATGAAAGGTTGGTGTTTTTTTTTTTGTTGTTTTTATCGGCGATCATCGTCTACAGCGCTCCATTCCTCTTTCTGTCAAAGATCCCATCCCCACACACTTACAATACATTCGTTACTTTTTAATTAGCAACCAAAATATTCACTAGAAGTAATTTATATGGCAGAACAACGTTTGCCGGGTCAGCTAGTGTAACAATAAAATTTTCAACAACTATTAAGAACTACGACAATATTTTTTTTGTATTATCGTTATTTAAAAAAATTATTAAAACACGATTTGTTTTTGAAAAATAAACCTCATTGAAATATTTTTTAAAATGATAGACTAGAAGCTAATTAAGAAGTTAAGTTCCTTTTCTAAATAATTAGTAAAACTCCAATGAACTAAAACTGGAATGGATAGTTGATACATAACAATAAAATCAAATTAAAAATACTCTATTAATTCACACCCACAAACATTGAAATTGGAAATGAATAAACAAAAATAAAAAACAAAGGAAATCAATATTCGTAAACTGAAACAGTTAATGAATATTTAACAGACAAGAGCAAATTTAAATTCCTCATACAGCATTATTTGCATTTGAAAAGAAAATCTGAATACTTTTTGGCAATTATTGGAATTAATATGAATTAATTATTAATTTAGATAAATATTTAATATTTTATACATATTTAATACTAGCCGCATTTGGCGACCAGCCGGTTCGCCAATCTTAATGTTCGTTAAAATTTTAATAATTAAATATTTTATGTCATTCCTATTTTAATAGCTTCTTCATCAAAATATTTTAAATCTTTAAACATTGATAGTCATATAATTCACTCATAATATTATAAAGGCCTTCAGCCATAACGTAATTTGTATCTTTCTAATTTTCTATTTGCTCCCATAGAATTTATGCTTTAAATTAAAGTGGAAATGATTAAACTGAAATTAATATAATAATATTTTTTGCTGAAACAAAGCATTTTTTTTAATAATATGATTACAGAAAGTAGAGTCACTGAGCATTTAAACTTTATGGGCACTAAAAAATATCTTTCTTAATTTATGTAATATTTAAAGAATTTTTCAACAAAATTTTCTCAGATTCATCTTGAGCAGATCGATTAATTAACAATGTTTAATTTTAAATGCATCAAACACTAAGAAAATAAACAGAATCTTTTAAAATAATCGGTCGAAAA
>JAPMOR010026997.1:863601-933696 GCA_026543865.1 Argiope aurantia
CTATAAGCATATACAATATATATATATATATATATATATATATATATATATATATATATATATATATATATAACATAAATACAATTTAATTACAAAAGCACACAACTAACTTAAAATAATTTAAATCATGCCCGAATCCGTTGAAAATAGTTGTCAACAATCAGAATACAATGCGGATGCGTGACTTTTGAACGCCAGTTATGATAACGGAAATGCGTGAATTTTCTACGCCAGTTGGGGTAACGCTATGCAGATTAGAAATTTTTAATTTCCTTTATTATGTTTTATTTTAAATCAAAAGTACTTCAGAATGAATCTGAAAGATCGGTTAATTAACAATGTTTAATTTTAAATGCATCAAACATTAAGAAAATAAATAGAATCGTTTGAAATAATCGGTCGAAAACATATTAAGCCTAACCTCATTAGAGTGGGGGAAAAACCGAAGCCTTAAACATTTGGCGGTGGATTTTTTTTTTTTTTTTGTGGGAAAGTTAATTTTTAATTAATAATGAAATTTCTAACTAAGAAATTAAAAAAAATGGACCCCAGATGCACATTCCCGAACTCCAAGTTATACATGTACCAAATTTGAAAACTGTAAGTCAAACTGTCTGGCCTGTAGAGAGCCTACACACACACACACACACATTGAGCTTTATTATAAGTATAGATAATTATTTTTCAAATTCAATATTTCTATATTAAAAGTGGAGTAGGCTATTTGTGTTAATTCAATAAGACTTTCTAATGCAGTTCAGTTGATTAACTACGAAAGGAGAGGAAATTTTATATTGTTGAATAATTAATACTGAAATTCTAAAAAAAAATTATGGCAATATGTTATAAACTTTTAGTTACATTTTATTTTTTTAAATCTCCATATCTTATTATAAACTATCAAACAAGAAACATATAAAAATATTTTAATGCAGAATTTTTTTTAAACATTGTACAGTTATAAATATAATATGTTTACCTGAAAGCATAATAAATGTGTGATTGGGATACAACATTTAAAGATTAAAGTTCCATGCTTAGTTAATTTCCCTTTGTTGATAGATACACTTTACAACAATTACAAATCAAATAACAGGAATATTAAATATAACCATATAATCACAAGGTATTAAATTGTAATTATTCTTTCACAATAATTTTTAATAACAAAACAGATTTGAAAAAAATAATTAATTTTTTTATTTAAAATATATTTACAAATTAATATTTTCTATTTGTACAGAATAAGCCATACATTTTGAAATTAAAATTTTTCTGCATAATTATCTTTGTTTTTAATAAATAAATAATAAAAATTCACAGACTAATTTTCACATTATTAAATAATCTAAGAGGAGTCTTGCATGTTACAATTCTGTGTCTGGAATGGACAGAGAAAAATCTATGGCATTTTATTGATGAAGCATATAGAAGTAAAACGTAAAACGGAGCGACCAACTATAAAATAAAGGCATTTAATCAATATAAGATAAGAAAACTTTAAAAAAGAAAGGCTTAAATTTCATTGAAATAATAATAATAAGGATGCAACTACATTTTCATATTGCTTTTTACAACAATAGAATCAATGAATTTTGTATTTTAAAATACGATTTTATTACAATAAGATATTTATTTAAGTTTTCTTTGGAAACAAATATAATCTGAAAATCTAAGCAACTAGGAAGTGTAACGAAATCGAGATGTTTGATTGTTATAAATAAGATGGAATTTATTCAGTTTCTATTTTCCAATATTTTGTATTTAATATATGAATTATATTTCATATTTCAGCAATCTAAATATGTTAGATGATATATATACTATTTAAACTAAATTAGTAATTTAAATTATATATGATTATCCAACATGGATTCATGAAATCTTATATGACACTACAATCTTAAATAATCAGCATGTAAAAATAATTGAAAAAAATTAATTTAATCCCTTCCAATCTCTATTAACATTTATATTAGATTTAAATCATTTTTATAAGCATACATCAATTTTGATAAAGTAGAAGTTCCAAATTAAATGCATATACTCATTCAGAGGGTAATCTCTACTATATATATAGAAAATTAAATTTCCAATTCATTAAATTTATGACTCCTCGTATTTGACTGAAATTACCTTAAAATCGTATCCTTTTATAAATTATTGAAATTGGCCAAAAAAAAAACCAATTGTATACTAATAAACAAAAACAATATCGAATCACTGATAAAATGTTTCTTTTCCCTCAAATGATTTATGAATAGGTATTTAACTTTTTAATGCTGAACTTTTTTTCTATTGCATTGCTACATTTCTTTGGCTAATTTGAACACTTTTAAATCTGGGGGCACGGCAGTACTCCCGCCAAGTGGAGCAAAAACAAGGTGCCGGCCGTACCATCCTTTTCTCGAAGCAGTTCAGGCCATTTTCGACCCCCTATAACTTCGGTGTGAATAAAACTAGAAGCCTGAATTTTCAGAAACCAAGCAGCCATTATATAAACACGGTATATTTCAAATTTCATTAAATTTGAAACAGTTGTTTAAGAATTATAACTAGTCAAAGTTTGTGAATTTTGTCACTGACTGACTGATCGATCATCAAAACTCTTAAGACACTTCCAGCAGACATAGAAGCTTTAAATTTAGAATACAATTAGTGTTTAGTGTATAAATCAAGGAAAAACTAAAATATGCGTGTAATAATGGACGGATCGATAAATTTCTCGAAGTTTCGGGCATTATCTATTTTGTCGGCAAATTCGTCGCCAAATCGCCAAATTGTCGCCAAGTTTGTCACCACTGGCTAGGTATCCGACAGCATCCAATACAGATTAATGTAAAACGGTCTTTCTTATGATGACACTATTCTCGCTGGGAAACAAAATTACAGGTTTGTAACAATATCTAATTTGAAATAATTCAATTTGAAGCTGTGAAAGCTGCAAACGCAATGGGTGACTTTCAGAGAATCAATCTGGTAGAAGAAGAGCAAACTGATCTTCAAAGTATGATCGCAAAACTTAATGTCGATGAAAAAAGAGTCTTCGATATGATCACAAATAAAATGGACACAACTGATAATAACGCTGGCGTTTTACGCTGTTTTGTGAGTGGAACTGGTGGCACTGGAAAGAGCTTTTTAATAAAATCTCTGAAAGTTTGGGTTTAGACGTATTTAAACAAAAAAGTGGCAGTTAGTGCTCCAACAGGAATAGCTGCATTCAATGTGAATGGATTGACTATACATAGACTATTGCAGCTACCTGTAGAACACAAGCAAACACCGAAATACAAGCCATTTTCTGATGAAGTGCTCCAAGTTCTGAGACCAGATTTGAAAGAAGTAGTGTTGTTTATCATAGACGAAGTGTCGATGATATCCAATGTTACTTTAACATATATTCTTTTACGCTTATCTGAAATATTCGACACAAGCGACGATCAGAATGGGTGGTTTGGAAAAAAACATCTTGTACTTTTTGGAGATCTCTTATAGCTTCCGCCGGTAAGAGAAAAGTCACGTTTTGAAAAAATCGCAACTTCTGAAACTAACAAATTGTTAAGTTTCCTCAGTATACCGAATATGTGGATTGAATTGTTCATATACGATGAACTTACAATTAACATGCGACAGCTCAATGATTCTAACTTTGTTGAAATGCTAAATAGAATAAGATTAGGTGTGACTACACAAAAAGACCGCGACTTACTCTTGACTAGATTAATAACTCTCAAATCCAATTCAAATGAAAACAGATTAATTGAAATAATTGAACACCTCTCGAAACTTCCTGATGATACGGTTTGCTTATTACCTACGAAAAACATGTGTCAACAATTAAATACTGCCATGCTTAAATCTCTTCCACATCCCGAAATAAAACTTACAGCTGTAGATAGCATAGATTGCTCCAGATACCTAACAAAAAGAGCTCGTGAATGCATAAAAAAATATGAAAACGATGCATCTATGACTGCAGGCCTCGAAAAGAACATAATTATAAAAATGGGAGTAAAAGTCATGTTAAGGCGAAATATTGACGTGAGTCTTGGTTTAGTTAATGGTTCTATCGGTATAGTGCAAAGAGTAAAAGTTGATTCGGAAAATACAAAAATAATTGAAAAAATATACATTACATTTGATAAAGAACATGTTTACGAGCTCAATCCGGTCAAAACTAAATTTGAAATTATTAATAGAGCTTATGTTCATCGCGAACAGTTTCCCATATGTATAGCCCATATGGGAAAATACACAAAAGTCAAGGTCTAAATCTAAATAATGCACTGATGGATATAGGTTCTGCAGTATTAACATCCGGTCAAGCTTACGTGGCACTTTCGAGAGTTACAAGTCTGGATCGCTTACATCTAATTAATGTCGACTTTGGAAGTATTAAAGCGCAGGAATCCTCAATTTGTGAATACAACTGACTAAGAAGCATTTACCGTCCAGACTTGTCAAAAATTGTAACATCAAAGCTTACGAGAAAACCCCATAGAGACAGGGAGTGGCCTTTAAGAAAAAATGTAGCTGAAGCTCAAGAAGTAGTACCGGAAAAGAAAAAGAGGAAGACTACATACAAAAAGAAATGAGATGCCATCAAAAACATAACATAAAAAAAACCAAGTCTCGCAACTCAGTTCTTCTATCGTAAAAATTTGTGAGATCCATGTAATACCAAGTCGGTCAATTTATTCAGTCCCTACTTAAGGGTCCTTCTGTCTTAAGCTATTACGTAATTAGCTAACTTAACAACATCTTATAGTATCCATATCAATATTAAAAATATTTTATATTTAAAATAAATAGATGGACTTGGCAATCACACTAAATAATCTAATTTAATATAATATGTTAATGTATTCTAATTTAATATAAAGATACATTGTGATTTCATGCGATGGGGTCTCATCCCGAAGTTCACCGAGAAGCCAAGTCAATCTATGTATTTTAACCATAAAAGATATTTTAATATTGATATGGTTACTGTAAGATGTTGTTAGGTTAGCTAATTACGTAATAACTTAACACAGAAGGACCTTTAAGTAGGGACTGAATAAATTGACCGACTTGGTATTACATGGATCTCACAAATTTTTACGATAGAACAACTGAGTTGCGAGACGGTTTTTTTTTACAAGTTATGTTTTTGATGTCATATTCCTTTTTCGTTTTTTCAAACAATTCAATATGTATTCCCAAACAATTTTTGTGTATCACATATTATCCGTTAACCAGAATTTAATGTCAAACTGTGTGTCATCACTGTGAATTTTCCACTTTAATTTATTTTCGAAATATTGCAAGGAATTTGAATTATTATCTGTTAATATATCTCTTAAACTTAAAAATCTCTTAATACATATCAACAAAAATCATCTCAAAATAATTTTCTGAATATGCATAAAGAGTGTTCACTGAACTTCTACTCTATATTAATTTTGACCCCCGTCACTATTGCTACAAACTTAATATCAAGGGACAATAAACTCCCTAGTATCTGGTTCGCCACAATCCGGTTTCCATATTATCCGGCCTAGTTTTCTTTTAACATAATTAAATGAGGAAGGCATTGGCAACATTGCCAAGACATTGAAAGCGGGCGCCTGCTACTATCCTCCTATGTGTCGAGTGCAAAATACAAGTTGTGACAGGAAAAGAGCATCATTCTGCTCATTGGCCATTGTTCTGTTAGTGTGTAACAGACCTCAATTATTGCCAATGTTCCTGATTATAACTGCACAGTACATACAGTATTCGTAAATACACATTCTATGTGGTTTGGGATAAATGGAAGACTTAGTACTCAATAAGAAGTGAGAAAATATGCATTTTAACAGTGAGTTTTGGTACAAAAACTTTGTCTTCAAAAAATGAGTTCATGGAACTCCGACCTATCCGAAGTTTTTTGTTATCCCTCCTGCCCTTCCGCCACATTAGGCCGAACACTCGGGAGTGTACTGTATGTTAAAGTGACAATGTACACAATGAGATCCATTACAATCAACTTAACACTAAGAAACGAAAATGATATTCATATCTTGAAAACAGCATAAGATTCGGATGAAAAGTCAGATACAAAATTGTAGAGCACCTTCAATTTAATACAAGTATAGTATAAATTTCTTGGGCATATTAATACCAAGTACAGAGCGCTTAAAATGCATATTTGTTCGCATTTTCCGAAATTGTGACGCTACAAGATATGCTACAAAAAAAATTTTTTTTAGACCGAAAATAAAGACTTCAGGAAGGTGTTAGCCAACATTGCAGGACCTCCAATAACATATTTCTATTATTTGCGCGAGGGAAGCTACTGATACGATAAAGAAAGGGAGAGATGAAATTAAAACGAGAGCCCGAATCTGCATTGTAGATGACTAAACACCAAAAATAAAGGTATCTTGCCCTAAATAGTTTTTGCTCTTTTTTTTTTACATGTTTTATGATTCATATTTTTGGAAATTGCAATCAAGCCAATTCGTGTTTTATACATTTTACTCTGAGTTGTATCCTGTATACAAGCAGACATCCTGTATACAAGCAGAATTCAATTTTATTTCACAATTATCTTAATGTTGGCTTTTTAATAGAACATCCATCCTTCAACAGAACATCCTTGAGGGGAATGTGCCCGCACCCTCCCTCTCCCCAAATTCGGATTTTAAAAGAAAAGTATTGATATTTTGGACTAACCTGGCCTTCTGTTGTAAATACGACTTAGCAAATGTTTATTCCAACATGAAGCAACATTTCGAATCTCACCACTAAGAATTGTCAATCCTGAAGCTTGTTTTAATTTAAATAGAAACGACATGGAAAAAAAAACCGCTGCATATTTAGTACACTAAGGGAAGATCCGTCTATTAGCTCTCAGTCAAATTAAGATTTTATATATAAACCATCAAATAATACTAAAACTAATGTCTAACATATTGATAATCTTTTGTTCCATGGAAATTTGGCAAAATAACAATAATCACTTAATACTATATATATTAGTATTAATCACAATTTGCTTATTATTTCTTTTATTAAATCCAATTTTATTTTTTGTCGATTTTTTTTTTTTTTTAGTTTTCATTCTCAAGTTATTCAAACAAAATGTGTCCTTTATAATTTTGGTGAGAATTTTGTTTCCGATAATATTTTCATTAACCGATTAGTCATTAAAGCATTGAATACAATACTGAGTATGGCGATTTATTATTAGAAAAAAATTCAAATTTTGCCAGTATACCGTATTCATAGATATTACCGACTTACTTTTCTCGGATACTAACTAACGTCTCTTTGCATAAAAATTATGGACTTTGGGGAAGAAAAAGAAAGTTATTAGTGCTCAGATTTTTATGTGAATCCCTTATATTGGAATTGTGTGCTTTGAAGAATAGTAAAGAATATCGAATATGTAATTTGAACGAACTTTTTTCAACCAATTCAATCCAAAACTTAATACATAACTAGTCCCAAGATCACATGCAGCATTTCATTAATTTAAGATATTACAGTTTTGAACTAACAAGTTTCCATGCAGGCGAAAGTACAAACCTAAAGACTATGAACCCGTTAACGGATTTGGCTTAAAAATCTGATTCGCATCACATTTTAGATGCCAACATTCTAGGCCAACTTTTCACCATCCGTCTTTTTACTTTTTATGATTATCATGTTCACGGATAGACAGAAAAATTAAATCCTGCGAATGGATTTCATTCAAATTTTGGTCGAATATAAGTCTGATATCAAAGCAACATAAATTTCATGACTAAGTCAAAGGGCTTTTATGTTATCAAATATAAATATTATACAAATAGATACGAATTCAAGCATGTACTTTTCGGACTCAGCGATATTTGAAACACACTCGTCAAAAATTTGGAGACCCATTTTTTGACATTACAGTATTCGAAAAGTTGGAAAAAAAAAATCCTTAT
Organism: Argiope aurantia; assembly: GCA_026543865.1. Taxonomy (NCBI): domain Eukaryota; kingdom Metazoa; phylum Arthropoda; class Arachnida; order Araneae; family Araneidae; genus Argiope; species Argiope aurantia. Next base: position 871,545 of record JAPMOR010026997.1, read on the forward strand.
TTCTAAAATGTTATTTTTTTTTTCCACATCACATTAGATAAGTTTAGATTCCATTACAAGAACTTTCTGTTTTGAATCTACACAAGTATTATTTTGACACGAATTTTATAACTTTAAACCTTGTTCAAATTTGACATGGAAACAGTCAGCCTTTTCTTCAAATTTCCACTCGACACCGGCTAAAATATGCTCGACTCTCCATGGATTTACTTTGTATCCACTTTAGCAAAACGTTCAAGGAATCTAAATTTGAACAACCTATCTTCTAATCAAGAAATCGGAATTCTGTTATGAGACCACTATGGCCTCCACATTATAATAGAAGAAAATATTTTTAGCTTTTCTGATCGCCTGGAAACGCACCTTGGTTCATAAACAGCACAGAAAAAGATACATTCATCCATGCTAAATGACTACCTAAACTGTCAAGTGCTATAGTATCTTTCATTATCTAATTAAGTAGGTCAAGATTTAATCCTATCATTTTTAAAAAAGTAATTACAATTTTGCTTTTTTCTCGCGTGACATCTCTCGTTTCTATGACATCTCTCGTTTCAAAAAGTTAATGCTTTACTGATCCAATTAAGAATATTTTAGGTGTTTGTGGATTGCAAGCATTCCCCCATCGAACTATTGCATTCTTAAATAGTTTAATTTTAGCTTACAAGTTGGAGAAACGATAATCCGATGCCCATATGGTACAGGCCAAGATAATTTCACGCTTCCTAATTCTTGCAAATTTTTATGTCCTTATGTACGTGCAGACAGATTTTCCCGAGATGTGTTTTGTGAGAAATTTGATACACATGCGTAACTTTGGTGTCAGGATCCCACTCCCAAACTTCCTCCATCTATCTTGTTGAGTTTTTGAATTATTGTAACCATGGAAATGTGTTTTCCAGATGAAGGGCAAATAAAATGAAGAAAAAATTGAAACACAAAGATTTATCAAAACATTGAGGCCAAATATTTTAGGCGATTGCAATTATTTCTATTCGTATACTTCATACAGGAGAAAGTAGCACCAAAAACGTAATTAACATCTGTATTGGCATCAAGGAGAAGGCTATAACAGCTGTATAAGCTTAAAAGATCTAAACAATTTTTGATACCAATAGAAATTTTTCCATTTTCTACATCCTTTTTATTCTCAATTATTTTCATTAAAAAAATATTTTTTTTCTTTGTCATGCTTATGTTAAAGAATTGTTTTACAAATTTCTCACTTAAATGTCGAGTAACTTCAAATTTAATAGTATAAAGTATATAATATTGATGCTCTTTTCATTTCAGACACTCCCTCCCCCTCCCAACACGGTCATCATTGTTAAATTATAACAAATCTTCTTTAAAAAAATAATGAAAAAATTCATTGTAATAGCTGTTATGGACTGCAACAATACATTTCATGAATAAAGGGCCAACAATATCAACAATATAGCAACAGAATAAACAATGAAGACAGCAGTTGGAGTTTCCTATTGGGAATCATTTCTGATTTTGCAACTCGAATTGTTTGTTTAATCTGCGTTTCTTACTGCATATTGAAAGCTTTGATATGGATTTGACAATGACTGTAGCTATTGCTGCGGCTGTTTTTGGCACCTTGTTATTTGTTTATAATTATCTGATGATGTTTTGCTCGCTGTGTATAATACCAGAAATCGGTGACATTGGACTCACTGTACTGGACATTAATGTCTTGAAACCACCAGAGCGCAAATCTATCCCCACTGTTCAGTCCGCCATGGTGTTTAAAATGTGCCAAGGACTGGGGATACCAGTTAAACTGGCTGCTCCAACAGTGGAGATTGCACCGGAGGTTCACTCCGTCATGGTGTTTAAAATGTGCCAAGGACTGGGGATACCAGTTAAACTGGCTGCTCCAACAGTGGAGAATGCACCGGAGGTTCACTCCGTCATGGTGTTTAAGATGTGTGAGGGGCTTGGCCTGCCTGTCAAGCTAGCCTAAAAAAAAAAAAAAAAAAAAAAAAAAAAACCCTTCTGCATTTTGTCACTCCGCATTGTTTTTTCTGGCCTTGAACTGTTTATTGCATCAAGCGGAGTTTTATTGGAATGAGTAACAAAATTTTCTAACTGAAAGCAACAATAGTATCCATACATTCAAACTCAAGCAATAGCCTGAATAACTATCTTCACATCTATCATCTGCCTTCATTTCTTGCACCTGGAGCTTCTTGCAGCAGTGATGGGAGGGTTGGCGGGAGGGGAACGAGAGTAGCCCACCTCCACGTGGTGTTCCCCGGGCAACGATGTAATTATTCTGTTAATTGCATCGGCTAAGAGGCTACTGAACAGAAAGGCAAAAAACACTTTTAAATTCGATGAGCAGTGTTTCCGATGGGGGCTTATTCATCAAATTTTATTTTTTATTAAGGATATTTACTTATGAAACAGGGAAATCAATAACAGTGGCTAGTAAATTTTGTTCATAAATGAGGTGGGCGCGTTAGAACTAAATTGGTCCTTAACGCAGACACACTTCAATATTTTTCTCGCAATTATTGGGTTATCGGCGTAGGTCTTGCATACATCGTAGAACAACAGCATCGTACTCGAACGTATAGCCAATTCATTATTTACAATACATTTTAAAGGAATAAATTAATTGAAATAAAGAAAAAAATATTTATTGCAGCTAAAAACATTTTAATTATAATTTTTTAAACACAAATTTGCTTTCAAATCGTATGAGCAATTTATAAATTCTAGGTTTTAAAACTGATTTGGAAAATTTATGAATTCACTCTTTGGTAAGAAAATTTTTAATTTTACTTCAATAAATTGTTGTATTTAAATGGCTTATATTTTCAATTGAAATATTGCTCATTTTTAAATACATTAGTGCATGGCTGGATTTCAGAATGCGGTTTTGAACTAAATTCGAATTATTTCAAACAACCAATTTATATATGCAAATATTAGATTCCATGCATTTATGATCCAACTATTCTCAAAAAGAAAAAATAACCGTAAATAATATGAGAACTAAAGTTAGTAGACTGACAAAAGATTAAATTTGTTGTTATAGTAGAAATAATAAACAAATTGCAATTAAAATTAAGAATAGCAATCTCTATATTAAGAAGCTTTATTGGACAGTGGGAATTATGCTAATATAGTAAGACTTTACATATAAAAACTTACTTTTTCTTTGGTAAGGGATGGATCTTTCATCGACGGAATCAATGTGCAATGTTTTATGTTGTAGCTTATACCAAATTTAATACAAGCGTCAGAATGGCGTTTTCCGGTCTCTCTTGTTCTAATGCTCCAGCTGGAAGCAATGTGGAAGAAAGCATAGTGCGTAAATTGTATTAAAATTCAGATTTTTTTTCTTCATTCCAGTCTAGAATATTAATACTTTTCTAAAGAGATACAAATTCGGGATGCACGGACAAGATTGAATTGAAAAAAAAAAATCACAGAACGTTAAAAAAATTTTCTAAATCAGGTTTTCAATAAATTTTTAGTATTCCATTTATTTTTTCTTCTGAATTGACAGCACTTGATATAATGTCTAAGCCTGTGAAAATCCAAATGAGCTAATTCCTACCCAAATCATTATTTCACCGTGTCAGCGGTCTGGTTCCTTCCTCAAAATATACCAAAATAACTGAAATTTATCTGCTTCACTCAGATAAGAAGAAAAATTATCCTTAATCATTCTTCGTCTTTTGTTTGCATTTTATGTTTCACTCTATGATTGATTTTCTTCTATATCTTTCATACTTGACTTGTATATACTCGCTTGAAACTGCATTGTTGTTTTTCAAAATATAATTAATCCAAATATTTCATCAATTTTCTTTCAATGCGAGCTGGAAATTTAAGGATTTGTTTTTCTTGAAAATATCAGTTGCGTTCGATACATTTTTGTTACAAAAGTTATATTATAATGTTCAGAATTTCACTCATGAAACCCATGTTTACATCTAATTTCGGAATAATTAATACACTGAGTATTCAACATAATCCGAGAAGTCATGCAATATTTAATACAAAATTCAAAATAAAATTTGAGTATACAAATATGCAGCAGAAGATAATTTAAATCATTGCCAGATTATTATAAATGATTACAGCATGCGGAAGGCAAATATATTAAAAAAATGCGGTGATAAGGCGTAATTAATCAAATCGTAAACCACTAGTTCAAGCAAAACAATAAGTATTTATTTTTTTTTATCTTAAAACCTGTATTAGAAAGATTGTTTTTTATTTTTTATCGAAATTATTTTCTCAAATTTATAGCAGATGGCATTCTCCAGAAAAACTAGATAAATATTTTTTTTAATCGTCTAGTACTGCTGTAAGTATTTTTCGCAATATATCTTGTGATCTTAGAAATAGAAGGAATGATCTCCAAAACTTTCTCGCATATTCTCCAATAAAAGTCTTATGCCTCTCCCTCCCCCCGTATAAAATCAGGTAAGGACGCTAATGACTTAGATGGTACTGCGAAGAATAATTGAGAAATATTGATCGTCGGCGTGAATCTAGCATGTTTACTGAATTTCTGGAGCAAATATGTATTTTGGAACATTTCTCTCAACCGAACGAAACCAAAATTTTATACGGAACTACAATTGCAACTATCCCAAGATCGAATACGAATTTCATGTTTAAATCATTGTATTTATGAGCTACTGCGTTTAAATGCATTAGATAGTATGGATTGTTAAACAGTCAACCCTCTGCGAAATTTAGTTCAAAATTTGATAAGAAACTACACTTTCGGTGCTAAATCTGGGTACCAAATTTTTTCTATCTAACTTTTTACGTTTTGTAGTCATCGATTTCTCTTGCACTCGAACGGTCAAACTTCATCTGAATAGCTTCCATTCAAATTTAGAGTGAAATCTACAAATTCAGTCTTTACTCCATAGACCCCACTTCTTCCACACAACTCAAAACGTTTTTGAGTTATCGTTCTCATCGACAGATATACAGAATGCAAAAACATGTGTTTTCGCACTCGGGGTGTTCTAAAAAGTGAAAATTTCTCAAAATTTCGAATTTGTATTTTTTGACAATTACAATATTTTCTCTATATTTCGTATACGAGAAAATAAAAATGTAATATTAACTATAAGATTTCATATTTGGTGAGAAACGAGTGCTTTGTTTATTTTGGTGTGTAATTTAAGATCAAAATAAGCTTTCTCTACGCCAAGTGTATTTTTGAGAAGAATTTAAAGAATTGTTTCAAAGTAATTCAGCTGGAGTGTTAAATCAGCTTTCTAGCATGTATCCTAGCATTGAGCAAGGACCACTTACAAAATGTTAATAACCCAAAACAGTTTTCAACTATCCCTTTCACAGACTGAGAGGTATAATTATCAAAATGTTTTTATGGATTTGAGAAGGGCTGAAACGTGGAAATCTTTCAAATCACAATGTCTTTTTTTTTTTAATGATTGCAATACTTTCTCTTTCATAAACAAAAAAACTCAAAACAATCTTTTCGATTTGGTATATCAATGTTTTGGTGAAAATCTAAAAATTGTGCTGTTGATTACTGATTTTGTGCATACCATTCACAAAATATGTATTTAAATAACAAAAAAATAAGTACACTTATTTAGCATCTATATTTTAGCCACCTATCAAATTTGATTGCAAAATCCAATAAGAGGTTGAATGTCTGTTGGTCTAACTCCAGAAGCATTTAAATGAGATAATGCAAAAATGCAAGGGCTTAAATATATCAAGCTTGGTATGCAATTTTCATGATGACAAGTGAAGTTTTGTGCCAAATTTTGGTTTCAATCGGTTGGAAAAAAAATACTAATAACTGCATGCCAGGCATTAATTATCAAAACATGTGTCACAGATCCATCATAAATTCAGTAAAAATGCTAAATTCACTGCAAAGGTTAATATTTACATACAATTGTATGCCAATACCATATTCTCTGCCTTATCCAATGTCCACAGTTTTTTGTAAGGGGGAGGGTTATGGAGTATCACCTTTATTAGAGAATATTTGAGAAAGTTCTGGAGAGATCTCTCCCACTGGTTTTTATTAATTATTCATTCTGGAGAAACCTATACTGGTTTTCTTCTTTTCAGCTATACAAGACTCTGTGAAGAGCTCAATTTCAATTGATTTCAGTAAACATCTTTTATTAACAAGATAGAAATCTTGTGATTTCTAGAATAACATTTTTAAAAAGAAATACTTTTCTATAGCAATTTCCTTCATATTTATTTTAATATGAATTTTAATCATAATTATTGTTCACAAAAGATTATTACTAGTTCAGTAATCATTAATGTTTGATTCTGGTACTGAAATCACAAACAAAAATTAACAAGCTAAAAAATAAGAAAATTGATAATTAGGAGTTAAAAATAAGTATTCTTTAGTTGAATATTTTTTACGGTAATTGATTATTAAATACCAAGACGATATCAGTGTTTCCCAAAACTCTACAGCAATATCAATAGGTCATATTTCTAAGAAATTCTTTATTAATTATCCATTCTGGAAAAAATAAAATCTTAAAATAATCAAAATGTAAGCAATGAAATCTGCAGTAAGAAAAAAATTAATGCCACTATCTCATCTAGCTACTTTTGCTTTAATTTCAATAAAAGAAGTTGAATGAAATCAAAAAGAAAATTTTCAAATGAAGTATGGAGAGAGATCTTATAAATAAAAAGAAATAAGAAATAATGAATTTTCTAATTAAAGAAACATATATTGACTTATTCCAAATAGTTGATAGTTTCTCTAAATTATGCTACATGTTTAAGGAAGATCACTAGAAAAATTTAGTCAAAAGAAAAAGAAGTTTCAATCAATCACAGAGAAAATAATGCAGTGCCCTAAGTGAAATAGCATATTTGCTTCAACATTCTCATATATTTGCATGTACCCTTCTGTAATTTCAAAGTTTAGACACATTTCTCATTAACTTATGTTGCATCAATTTTCCAGGGAATTCCCTTTTTAGGAAGTAAGCTCTATTTGTACATAAATTTTTAAACAAATCTAAAAAATAACAGTTTTAAAATATTTAGTAAATAAATTTGGCTACAAATTTATCTCCTACCAATATGATTTTCAACTACTATTAAGATTATAATTTTTTTATATAGCATTATTTAAAAAATTATTAAAGTGTGGCTTGTTAAAAAAATGTTGTTTAAAGTGTGTCTTGTGTGTGAAAAATAGTTTAATATTTTAGAAGGAATTATAGAAGTTAATTAAGAAATTAATTTCCTTTTCTTTATAATTAGTAAAACTTCAATGAACTAGAATTGGAATGAATAGTTGATATATAACAATAAAATCAAATTGAAAAATTCTATTAATTCACATAAATGCAGAAATTATAAACAAATAAACATAAATAAGAAACAAAGGAAATGAATATTTGTAAAACACAACAGTTAATAAATATTCAACGGGCAAGTGTAAACTTAAAATCCTCATGCAGAAATCTGAATACTTTTTGGCAAATATCAGAATTAGTATGAATTAATTATTAATTTAGATAAATCTATAATATTTTATACATATTTGATATATATTGTCTTTTAATGCAATATTTCTATATAAAAAGTGGTGTATGCTATTTGTGTTAATTGAATAAGACTCTCAAATGCAGTTAAGATGATTAATTATGAAAGAAGATGAAATGTTTGTTGAATAATTTAGTTCTTAAATTCTATTAAAAAAAATTTATGGTAATACATTAAAATTTTTTAGTTGAACCTTAATTTTTTAAAAATCCTAAACATCTCAGGCATTTATAATGCTTCATATCTTATTATAAATTATCACTCAAGATTTATATAAAATTATTTCAATAAACAATTTTTCTCCAATTCTAGACTGATCACTATATCATGTTTGTTCACTTGAAAGCATAATAAATGTATGATTTTGAATATAACAATTTAAGACAAAACTTACATGTTTAGTTAATATCTTTTTGTTGATACATAAATTATATAACAATGACAAATCAAATAACAAGACATTCAAAATCACCATATAATCAAATTATAATCACAAGATATTAAATTGTAACTATTGTTTTAAAAAAGGTTCTTAAAAATAAAATGAATCTGAAAAGTAATTAAAAAATTTTTTTATTTAAAATATAATATATTTACAAATTAATATTTATCATTTGTACAAAATAAACTATACATTTTGGAATTGAAAATTTTCTGCATAATTATTATGTTTTTAATGAATAAATAATAAAAATTCACAAACTAATTTTCATATTATTGTATAATCTATCAGAAGTCTTGCATGTTACAAGAGTGAACGTTACGTGTCTTGAAGAGTGAAAGAAAAATTTGTGGTTCAGAGGCATTTCATTATTGAAGCATATGGAAGGAATAATTCTCCGAAAAGGAAGCTACCAACTATAAAATAAAGACATTTTATCAGTGTTAGATAAGAAATATAATATTTCATTATTCAAATACTAAGGACATAACAATGTCTTCATATCGTTTTTTTATATCATCAACAGAATCAATGAATTATATACTTAAAAACAAAATATTTATTATAGCAAGATATTTACTGCAGTTTCCTTTTGGATACAAATACAGTTTGAAAATCTCAGCAACTAGGAAATATAACATAATCATTACAGAGAATTCAAGCTTGATAGCTATAAATAGTATAGAATTTATATACTTTCTATTTTCCAGTGCAGTGTATAGAATATACTAATTATGTATCATATTTCAACAATCTCCCCAAAAAATGATATATATGCTATTTAAACTGAATTAGCAATTTAAATTATACTTAACTATTCTACATGGATTTATGAAATCTTATATAGCATAGCAATCTTTAAAATTAGCAGGTAAAAATAACAGAAAAAAAATTTAAATTAAAGCTTTCCATCCTCTAATAACATTGATATCAAGTTTAAATCATTTATTATATGCACACATCAACTTAGATGAAAATATTTTGGTGAAGTAAAATATTAAATTAAAATCATATATTTATGCAAAGAGCTAAAAATATTATATATTTTGAAAATTAAATTTCTAGTTCATTAAATTTAGAACTCATAATTGCCTAAAATAACCTAAAAATCCTATCTTTTTATGAAGTAAAACAAAACAAAACAAAACAAAACTATTCTATAGAAATAAATAAAAAACAATAACTAAGTACTGGCAAAACGTTTAATTTTCCTAAATTAAACTATGAAATGTCATTTAACCAGTTAACATTCAACTTCCTGTCTAGCGAACAGTTACATTTTATTTCCATGATTGAACTGAACACTTTTAATTTTTTTTTTTTTTCCAAATTAGTTCATATGTGTTTAGGATGTTACTTGTAAATATTAATAGTAAGAACAGAATGTTCAAAATACATGATGCATATTTCTGAAATTGTGACGTCACAGAATAAGAACAAATGTTACTTTTTTTAACAAAAAAAAAAAAAAGTGACCCAGGATGATTACTAACAATTTGAAATTTATCTTTTTTTATTGAAATTTATTATGTTTTAAATTAAATTGGATATTAATGAGTTAATGAGAATATGAAAACCACACTTCTAATAACATTGCACATGCATAAAATTTATATATTGCAGCAACAGTTCTAAAATCATGCAAATAAAGTGAAGAATGAGTTGCTAAACAGTATTAAACACAAAAGCATATGTTACAAAAACACAGTTTATCATAAGCAGTGTTTAAAAAATCTACAGAACTCAATTTTGCATTATATGCTGCCCCTCCCCTTTTGGAATAAAACAGAAAATTCTAAAGCAACATGTAGAGTCCTTGTTTAACTAAAACAATATTTTATCCAGAAAAACTTACAGAAATTGTAAAAAGAAAAAAAAAATTAGTACATCATGAATTATTGTCATAAATACGAAAATCTTCATTAAAAAAGTCATGACTGGAAATAATACAAACATCTCGACAAATTTTAAATGCCTGTATACTTAAACATTTTATTGGAAAAAGTATGATAAAAGAACTGAAACATTTTCAAAGTATGCATTTTTTCCCAAGTTTAATAGTTTAATGCACAAAATAGAGGATGCAATTAATAGATGAAAAAAAATATGTATAATTACAGTTATTAAATATGCATTTCAGTCTTTATGTTTCATGTGCAACAATGATAACAGAATATATTAGGAAAAGATTGAACATACTCCCATAACCCTTCCTTAAAGTGATATGAAATTGAGTTCCAAATTTATCAATTCAGGAAATAAATATAAATATGAAATTGTTAAATAGAAAAAAAAATATAGATGTTGACTTTTTTAGGGAAAAATAGTGCTATATTCAAATGAAAACCATAGACACAATATGAATCACAAAATTTTAGTTTTAGTACAAAATATCTCTACAGTGTTTTTCAATTTCATTATATAATTTTTATATCAAAATATAATTTATCAATGCATTTTATTTATTCAAAACACATAGACTAACCAACAAAGTTTCTGTGAAAAGATATAAATGCCAAATATATTGAAGCAGTTAAAACACAGCCATCAAATATTAGTTTAAGATCCTTATATTACTTTATTTGCAATAAAATTAAAGTTTAGTTTAATTTGCTAAGTCATACAATTGATTTCAACTCAAATTTCTGTTTAACTGAATGTTTTAATTCTTTTGCAACAGCTAAGTTGTACAGTTCTTTAATTATTACTTTATATAATATAACCTTTTATATATTTTTATTTATTTGCTTTTTTCCTATTTACACATATCAATTATATTTATATGAAGAGAAATCTTTTGTGCAAATATATTAAAAATACATTCCTTTTGAAAAAGAATCCAATGTAGTACAATTTGAATACTAAAATACTTTTTTTATACACAAATAGGGCAGCACAGACAACATAATGAAAAAAAAAATTAATAATCTTACTCAAATTCTCCTTTAACTGGTTGTGACTCTTCTTCTTGCTGTTAAATAAAAATAAAAGTTAAAATAAATGAATAATAATGTATTAAAACAAATGTTTTACTTAAAGATTTAGTCATAATCAAAATTTCTTTATTAATAGAATTTCTCAGAGCAAAATAATAAAAAAACTTGCAATTTTCAGTTACAATATTTAATGAATTTTGAGATTAGAAGCACTATCTACTTACTTCTAAGGGTTCATCAGGTTCATCCCAGTTTGCAGCAGATATTTCAGCAGCAACTTTGTCATAGGCAACAAGCTCATGAGAACCAATAATGCGTGGCAAAGTTTGGCTCTTTCTGGGTTGTACCTTTAATAAATTACACTTAATGAATTTGATACATCTAAAAATAAATAATTAGACAATGTTCTTCGGAACACAGTCTAAATTTTTTTCTGTTTATAAAAAATTAATATACTATATTAAGAAAAATTACAAGAATGATATAAAATTTGTATATTTTCTATCATAATAATAAGCTAATGGTAGACTGTTAACATGTTTTTGTTCAGTTTTTTTAAATTTTGTTTTTTGTCCTTTTATTATAATAACTACAGTCAAATATTCATGCATTAGTTTGAATTAAAATTCTTGTTGAAAGGATTGGATTCCACTAAATTCTTAACCAGTCTTGCATTAAATTATGATGTGATATGATAGCATTATGATGTGATATGATTGTTCCATGCTACATTTGGTTCAGAAATAATTATCCTCAAAATGGTTTACCATTCTGAAAAATATGAGAAAATGCATTATTGGATAAAGAAAAAATTTCAGCCTTCTTTCAATAAAACCACAGTTCTAACTCACACTAATCAAGTACTATGCTTGCATTCACCTATGATACATTAAGATTATTCAATTGTTAATTTTGTTATATTTGGAAGAAACTGCAGGTTAAAGTTGTTATTCAATAAGTACTTTTCTACTCAATTTAAATTTGAATTAACTTTTCTAATTTTAAATACTTTTCTATTCATAATATTTTTCTCTCGTCCCCATATACCATTTTAAAAAACATATATCAAATGCACTTATATTCAAATTAACAATTACAATGCTGAATTTAAATACAAAATAAACAATATACAATTTAAACATAATATATTAAAAATGTTTTAGTTAAATAATCCAATAATTCCCACACTAGCAATTATTATGAGAAGATTTAGTGTCTTCTTTCTTATTTTGATTGTGCCACCACTGTTTTGCCCATTCTGCTTAAAAATTTATGTTTTAAGAATGCAAATACTTCTTCAAATAACTTCAATTACTCTCTCTGCAGGATTAGTAATATCACACATGTTCAAACAGCTCTTGCCTTATTTCAAAACAGAACATAACTAAAATTAAAAGTACCAGTTCATGGTTCACACATTTTAAAAATCCCCATGAAATGAAACACACTTTTTTTAATTATTCAAGATTTTACAATAATGGGCACTTTAAACATCGTTATTTAATCATATTCTACTTTTTTAATTTTTAAATAATTCAAACTATATCATTTTTTATTTTATTTTTAATAAATATATAGTATAAAATAATATTCATCATAAAAAATATAACTAAATTTTGCACACTCTACCAAAGATATATATTCATTCTCAACAACCTACTTGTTAATTTTCAACTTAATTTAAACAGCAGATTTAACTAAATGTTATTTCAATTAGCTTGAATTAACCAATATAAAATAATGTAAAGCAACGGAATTCCAAAACTCCCACCCATTGTTTTTTAAACTATTGAAAAATCAACAAAAAGTCATTTTTTAAAATATATGAAAACTTACTTACTTGCATTGTCTTTAAAACCAATCAAAGCAAGAAACAAAAGCTTTCAAAATGTCTAACATTTTGACATTAAATTCTACTAAAGTGAGGTAATACCAGTTGAAAAATATTTAGTAATTTGGGGAAAACTTTTTAGATAGAGCAAAAAAGGAGTAAAAGAATGTGTTCGATTTAGCCCCAAAAGCAAAATATAACTGTCCTATAACTACAATAGTAGACATTAACATGTTAAAACACAGTTTTAGCATCAACAAATTGAACTTGCACCAAAGAATCCCTTCCTTCCCCACAAATTTATATGATTAGAGTACACAATAAGGTTACAAAAGCAATGATTGCAAATGAGTGGGTATGCATATGTAGGTTTTTTAAAATTATTTTATTATATGGCTTAGCAATATGAAAATAATCAAACTTTTATATGCTCAGAAAACTTGAGAATATTTTATTGTTGTACATTAACTTCAATATTTAATTTTCAGTCGCTTAAAAAGAATTAAAGCAAAGGAAAACAAAATACTTTTTTAAATTTCTTGAAATTTTTTACTGTTGAATTTCTGCTGCATTCAATAACAGGTGTAGGTTTTCTGCAAATCAATGACACAAACTGAACCTTAGCAAGATTCCGTGGTAAATTGAATTCGTCCATATGGAATCCCTGGAAAAGATTCTAATTATGAAACTATACTAGGATTGAAAAATTAAATTTACATTCAGATTGAAAAATTAATTTTACATTCAGATTGAAAAATATTATACTAAGATTATTTTTTATAGTGCTTACATTAGTTTGGATCGATGTAAGAGGAATTTCATGTTTCATTTCAGGAGATGAATTGAAATTTGTGCTGTGTTTGATTTCATTTGAAGAAGCAATTCCATTTCGTTTTAAGGGAGAATCAATCTATGAAGAGAACAATAATGAACAAATTTGAATTTAAATAAATTTTATAAAGATGTATATTTTTTGGTAAATTATTTTATTTTAAACATAGTAATAGGCATGGTATTTAAATCAAATTAGACACAAAATGAATGCATCAACCAGAGACATCATTTGAATAACACACTTATAGTAGAGTGCTTTTTAAACTCAATAATAAGTAAATTTCAAAAAAATGCAAAAGAAAAAATATTTTTAAAAAATTTGAGAACTTTTAAATATTAATGTTACATTCTTTATCAATAACTATATATATATAAAGGCAGTTTAAATAAATTCAAGGTGAAATAAGCCAAAATAAAAATGTACAAGAAGCTAAAAAGATTAAAGAGGAAAATACTACCATGCTAAATACTGTGTGTGTGTGTACGTGTGAGTGAGTGAAACTTATTTAATGAAAATTTTCTCCTGATTTAATAATCTTAAATTTTTACTATTAAGCTTTAACATTTTAAATAAAAAAATCACTAAGAAACAAGCAGAGAGTTATATAGTAGAAAATTATTTTACAGATGAAAGAAAAATTTATAACTGAAAGTAATACCTTCTATTATATCTCAAGATAATATTTAGCATGTTAAGGAAAACTGCTTGTGAATTCAAAAGACATGCATTTTGGATGATTAGCACACAAAGAATTTATCAGAAACTAATAAAAATGTATTGAAAAATGTTATATTGATTTTTATTTCAAAAAATGAAATTATATTTCACACAATGAAAGCTTTATTTTAGTGAAAATGAGAAGCACTTGCCTCATGTTCTGGGATCATTTCATTTTCTTGTTTAAGTATTTTATTTGGTACCAGATTTTCATTTTCATGAGATATAGAGCGTCTTCCTCTTAAAGGTCTTGTTTTAGACAAAGAATTATGATTTTCAGTATTATTTTTCTCTTGTTTAGAAAGTCTGTCAGATGTTGGAAGAGGCAATGTACTAGCCAAGTTATCCATTTTTGATGGTGCATCATTTTTACTCTCTAATGGCTCTTCAAAAATATCATCTAATTCTTGTTTTATTTGTGCAGATAAAGGTATTTCAGAAACTTCCATATTTTCAACAGGATCTACAAAAATAAAGCAAATTATCATTCATGCAAATAAGATCAAGAGAAATAATAGGTTCTTCAAACATTTTCATACAAATAAGCAATTTACTTATTTGCGTATTTTTATTTAATTTGTGTTATGTTTGCAAAGGTGAAAATTTGAACTCAATATTACAATTTGCTTTCTGAAGCAATAAAGTTCTAAAATTTTATACACTTTTATGCCCTCAATGGTATATAATACCATGAAATTTCTAGAGATTGAATATAATTTGGTCAATTGCTTTAAACTAATTTCGTTTCAATATGAGAAGCATTCCTATTAGTGGAAAAATAATTATCTTAAAATTCCAAAATATTCATCAAAATAAAGACTAAAGAGTAGAAAATATTTAAAATAAAAAAAATCTACTTTTTAATGTATTAATAAGTGTGCATTATTCTACACTAAAAAGTACTTTTAATAAATTTACATATTTATAATCTATTTTGATGCCTTTCTGAGTTAAAAAAATATGATAGCAGATGGGCTCACATAGAAATATTTTTATATGTCAATAATTTCATTGCATGTCTTCCAATCAGTAACTTCAAAAAATTCGGAAAAATATTCAAGTTTAAAATATTTTAGTAACATCTAAAATAATGGTATATAATTTCAAATAGAAATTATATATATATATATATAGCTTCAATTCAAAATGATTTACAAAACATTTTTTCTTTTTTTTTTCTCCCATGGCACACAGAAAATAAAAGTAACTCAGTAAAGTATAATTATGAAGATTCACATCACGAAGGAGTTTTGTAGCCTTTTTCAGAAATTCTTACTGGTATTTTTATTTTCCCAACTTAAGAGGCTTAATTTATAAATATATATATGTCTATTAAATAGTATTTGGTTCTTCTTAATGTAGAGTCCTTCTTGGGACTCTACATTAAATGGCAGAAGAAGAAGGTACTGCATTTCACCAATATTAAATGATTATATTGATTATAAGTTACTTTAAGCTTAAAATTTTATACAGATAATTTTGGGAAAAAATTGTAAGTTACTAAAAAAATATAATATAGCATTTAACAGAAAAAAATTACCATTTTGGAATGATGAAAGATTACTGAGACTACTGAGGGCATCCGACACTGGATTTCTTGATTTGTTTTCAATCCTGGAGAAAAAGAGGAGAGAAAGCGTATTATTAGAAAGAAAAGTATTGAATAGTTTATTTTAAAATGTCAAATAATAAACCACCAAATGAAATATTATTAAAAAAACTTGAGTAAAAATCAATTATTATTTTCTCAATTTACTAAAAATGGTTAAATATTACCTAGTAGTTCTTTCTTGAGTGTCAGGAACATATACTTCTCTTTGTGTCAAAGTCTGAGACTGCATTTTTTGGCTTAAAAGAGTTTCAACTAAAGAATATATGCATATATATTATTTAATTATGTTATGAGATTCACTTTTCAAAGTAAGAATTTCAGTTGAAAAATACATATTCCTTTATTTTCATGCAAAGTTTATTTGTAAAATGATTGTCATATTTTAAGAACATACCAACTATTCAAAACTTTTTGAGTAAAATAGTTTATTTAGTAATAATTGCCCTACATTAAATCAATAATATAAGTAAAAAATATATGAGAGAGCCTCAATAAGTAATGTACATAATTTTGTACACAAGAATAAAAAAATGCAATGTATTGCAATATGAAACCGAAATAAAATATTATCAATTTATTACTTTTCTGAATAACTGTCATTCATATTAAGGAAATTGTTTCAATGATGGATGAGTTGAAAATCCCTGTCTCATATAACATTGTTGGATCATATAACATTATCATCAGAATCAAACATTTGAGCAATGAGGAACCTCTTCATGAGTCCAAATAGGTCAAAATTTGAAGATGCCGAATCCAGAGCTAATGATAGGTGCTTGAAAACTTCCTAACCAAATCTTTGAAGCCTTGCATGAATAGGCCAATGGCGCTCTATGAAATCGGAATTTTCAAATTGATCCAAAAATTGGGACAAATGTTTTAATATGAATAGCAAATAAGGTGAAAGTAATAAATTGGTAATACTTTAACTCCCATTTCATAGTATCATGCATTTTATTTTTTTATATTGAGTAAAAAAATTACATATACTACTTATTGATATTCTCTTGCACAAATTTAAATTTCAGAAGAATTGCATACATTTAGCAGAATTATTAATGAACTTTGATTTGATAATTGCTATTTCCATATGTTGTAAATATTGAAGCTAATAAAATTATTTATGGCCAAATTAATTTCAATACCTAAAATATGAACATATAACTTGAGAACTTACCCATATTGAATTGTGGATTACAGAACTTATCTGTAGAACAATATGCAACAGATAAACCAATATCTGATTCAGGAATCAATCTATATTCTTTTCTATAAATAAAAAAAACTACATTGAGTCGATAATATATTTATAGAATATATTATAAACATATTTAACTGTGACAGAATAAAATTTGAATGTAAATGGTGGTGTCTAGTAGAAATTATTTTTCTACTTTCTGAAAATATTTTTTGCACATTACATTGCTTTATATACTACTTAATGAATATGTAAGAAGATATGATTATTATAAAAAAAAAAAAGAGAACACAACATTGTTGTCTGTTTATGAGAGAATCAAAAGGAAAGGCAGAGCAGATTGTATTTAACTATTTTAAAATAAGAAACAAACAACAACAAAAAATTCTACAGCAAATAAAGTAATGATAGAAACTTAAATTTTATATAATGCTCTTAAAAAAAGCAAACATTTATTAGCTTAACATTTACACACACATACATATTACTGAAATACACTCAATTAATTACAAACATAATCAAATTTTAAATATGAATTCTTTTAAATACAATAAAATGAATATCTGAAATGAAATGATTGGGATTTTAATACATATGCATATGATGTTTTATTAAATTATTTAGCAAACATGACAAATCAAAACAGCTGTTTTCAATAGCAGAAAATAGAAAATTGCAAGTGGTCATCTTTGATCAGGAAAAGATTGTAGAGAAATATAATTAAATAACAAAAGTCTGTAGTTCTAAAATATCATAAAAAGCTTTGAATTTTTATTTCCTACCAAATAATTATAAAAGTACATTTTTTTTTCTTTTTTCTTTTCAAAGAGTATAAACATGGCTTAAATGAAAGATGAAAAATATTAGTTTTAAAAAATATAGATATATCTCTGGATAAGAATTAGAGAGATCTTTATTAGAGTGTTTTTTTTTTTTTTATTTTGGATGCTGGCATTTTAATTTATACTCCCCCTTTCCTTAATCTTTCATTGATAATCAAATATCTAATCTTATATTTCAATTATTAATAATTTTTTCGAAAGTATATTCACAAATAATTACATGTACTTCTGAATATTTTTATTTATTTCATTTAAGCATATCATTTTAGCTATTCAAATTATTACTGTTTGATTAAGAAATATTATATAAGCAGACAGAAAAGAACTCACTTCTGTAAAATAGCTTTCACTGATGATAACATACTGGCGAATTCTTGGCTTTGCTGTGTTGGCTCAATAACACAACATCCATTTCTTAAGAGTATTTCAGGAGTTATTTTGTCAGTACTTAATATGGAAGCATTTCCACCTCCAAGTATGATACCTAAGTGCAATTTCTTAAACTAAAAATGAAACTATAAATAAGTTTTGTATCCTACATACATTAATCATTAAAATACTAAATGTTTTTTCTTCTTAATATAGCATATCCAAAAATACACAATTGAAAGAAACTTTACTCCAAATATACAAAAATCTTGCCAATCTAAATTAAAACTTAAAAGCAATCTGAAAATACAATATTTATCAATTATATAGTATTGAAATCCAACCATATTACATGTGTATGAGCATTTATTGGAACATGACACAGGTAAAGATTTTGCATTATGTTGATGTAACAACTTCATCTGTACCTTTTTCTGTTCTTTATCTATGTTCAGTTTCTTTTTCTTTTATTTTTAATTAAAAGTTAGTGAATAATATCTTGTTACAGTAAAGAAATGTATTTATTCATTGACCATTTATAAAAAACATTTTCTCATTAAGAATAATTAATAATTAATTGAATTACCTGCTTATCATCTAGGAAGAAAAATGTTTTATCTTTGAAGATAGTTTTCCTCTGAAGATTTACATTAAATGAAACCACATCCTTATCTATGAGAGCTTCGCCAATAGGTGGTACAAACCTAAAACAACACACGAATAATGAGAATATAAAAGCAAAGTGTTTCCAATGAAAAAATAATTATTAAGAAAATTAATGAAATATGGACATGATTGAACAATCACATCAATGTGATCATGCCAATTTCATTAATAAAATTTTATTTTATTTTTAGAACAAAATGGAAAATAAAATAAAATTCTTTTAATATTCAATTTTTCTTAATTTCTCATTTACAAAAATGTTACATATATGTCTAATTAAGCAAATGCATATAATAATATTAAATCCAATATAAGGGAAATGAATAATATTAATTTAAAAGAAATATATAATTTTATTTACTTGTATTCCTAGGATACAGATTACACACACAATATTCTTTATTTTAGTAATATGAGCATTCAATTAAACCAATAATAATTCAGCTAAGTTTTGTATTTCCACGACTATAAAATATCATTATTGATGATGCAGGAAAGATAATGAAAACTATAATCAAGAAAAATGTATAAATAAATTTAACAGCTTACTGGTTTGGGGACAAAAATGCTGCAGAATTTTTCAAGGTTTGTTGCAGCTCTTGGAAATATTCAGGTTTCACAATTGGTTTAGCAGAAACTAAGCAACATAGAGCCTAATAAATAAAAATGAATATTTAATGAAAACATAGCATGTTAACAGACTAAACTTTCTTCTTAATTAAACGAAACAATATTGCTTATTAAATAATAAGATGTAAACCAATTTAGCAAACTCATTTTTAAGAAATTATAATATATTTTTTAAATATATGCAGAAAAATGTATAAATACATTTTTTAGTAAATTTTAATTAACAAATAATAGTCATACATTAATCAAGAAAATCTGTATTATCATTTCAAAATTTTTGAATAATAGATAATTTTTTTTCCATTAAGAAACATTACTAAACAGTATCAGTAACTCCTAATTAAAAATTAAATGCCCGTAATTTTATTGCAGAAAAAAAATTTAAAATGATTGTAACACGCAAAGAAAAATGGCAAAAATTGAACCAAACTTAGCCTTGATTAGCTATGCTTAACATTTAAGACATAACACTTAAATGTTAAATTTTCAAATTATTAAGAAAAAAATAACAATAATGAAATCATCAACAAAATTACTAAGTTGTTAAAAACATGATACTGCTAATGCAGGCTAAGCATTATAAAGAAGTATTAATACCACCAATAATTAGAATTTTTTTCCCCCCAAAGAAAGTTTTTTTTTTTTTTTTTTTTTTTTTTGTACTTTTAAAAAGTACTTGGCATTATTTCTCAGCATAATTGCAAATTACAGTTCATACATACATATCATACCTTATAACTATCATGAAGCAAAATGTTTATTTTGATATTCAATTCTAAAAAAACTTTTAAAAAAAATTGTGTGTGTATTTTAATCATTCCAAAAAATAATTCTGTAGCAATTTTTTAAAAATGAAACAGAAATCTTCTTATTATATAAGGCAAAGTACAAGTGGCATTAGCATATGGCAAAATTCCAG
This sequence comes from Argiope aurantia, assembly GCA_026543865.1. NCBI lineage: Eukaryota > Metazoa > Arthropoda > Arachnida > Araneae > Araneidae > Argiope > Argiope aurantia. The sequence goes on from JAPMOR010026997.1 coordinate 892,096, forward strand.
AAATTAAACAAAGGCAGAAATAATTTACATGCCAGTGAAATATTCAAAGGAATTAAATAAGCAATAATAGCCATTTTGAGAACCCATTTCTAAAACAAAATAGGAATTTTAAGTTGCTTTTATTCTTTCCCCCCCCCCCCCTTTTTGCATCAAACTAATTTGAAATTTGTATAAACTGTGTTGCTGCCATTTCAGAGTAGACAAAAAATTCATAGTTATTCTATTTTTTATTTATTTATTTTGCTGTTGATATCTATTTGAATTGATCCCTGATACATAATAGAAAGTTAAAATCATACACTAGACATATATTTTTCCATAGCTGAACAGAACTCAAAACAGCAAAACATTTAAATAAAAGCTAGTCACATCTTATCCATTGAATCATTTACTTTATTACATTTGAACATTAAGTTATAAGAAACAATTAAAAAAAAAGAGAGAAATTGTTATTAGCAAAACTTTTAAAAATCTAATTATATAATTATTAATCATTTGCTAAACTTAAAAAAAAAAAAAAAGGAATAACAATGTTCTTTGAAGATCAATCACAAAAAAATTAAAGGAAAAAAAAGTAAAAAGATACTAACTTTCACAGTTACTTTGACTTCAGTCATTACAAGATGCGTACAGGAAGGCTGCCATTCCGAAATGAGGTTACCACCAAGAAAATGAACAGTTTTTCGAAGATCTTTCTTAGCCGAAATTTCCAAGCAAGACGTTGTAACTACCAAAGGAAGACTATGAATTCTATAAAAAAATGAATTAAAAACATTTAATTTATATATCAAATGACAGAGAAAATTAAATAATAGTAGATCATAGTGGGGCGATTGATTGGTCTATGATTTTAAACTATATTTATTCATTCATTCAATGATTACAACAATATGAATATTTTTTAAACAAAGGTCACATCTGAGGTCTGTATGAAATATTATAATTCATTATCCATCTGACACCTTAGAGTTAATTCAAGATTAATATTTAAAACACAAAAGTTTGTAAATACAAAATCGTCTTGCTCCTATGGGTTTGGAGTAGAGAGAAGGGCAGAGGATGTGATTCTCATCCAAGATCAATAGTAGAGAGAAAATTTCACAATATAAAGAATAATCAATCAATATAAATGACACCATTTAATAAAGTCACGTTAAAAAATCTATAATTTATCTAAAATCTCAATGTTTATTTATCGGCAATATTAAATGAAAAAAAAAAAAGAGGGAAGGAATCTTTTAATCATATAAAAGAAAGATGGGTCAAACAAATGATTCGTTCTTCACAGAAAAAAAATTAGATAGCATTTATTAAATAATCATTGCCAGAAAATTGCCACATATTGTTAGATGCAGAAAATGCATAAAATCAAACACAATATATAAGTAAAACTTCTTTACTGTTTTATACAAATGTTTTAATAACAAATTATTATATATAATTTCACAATAAATAGTTACAGAAGCAGCAAAATTGAATAGACATTTTGGAATTTAAACATAATTATTATCGATTCAACAAAGTCTTACATATGGAAATTGAAAAATGTTTTATTACATTAAATATGTGTTTTTCTTCATCATGCTGATTTATGACATATACATAGCAATTTCTAAATAATAATAACTCAGCCATTTTTAGATTATTTAATTCAAGAATACTTTAGATAACTTACTTGAAAATTATATTAATATTTAAATTTAAATTATAACAAACATATGAAATATTACATTTGAAATATTATTTTATGTGAAAAAAAAGATAATAACCTAGCAATGACAATAGTTTATTCAGTTTTATTTATATATTTCAAATAAGCATATGAAATTTCATAAAATAGTTTCTTAACATGTTTTATGTAAAATAAAAAAATAAAAGCACTAATATCTATAAAATTTGTATTATTCCAATTTTTAAAAAAGCCTTGCTATAAAAAATTAAGTTTTATATTTTTTCTGTTTTTTATACATTTTTTAAATACTGTATACAAATATATGAATTTTTTACAGAAAAAAAAAAGAATCCTATAACTCAAATTTTATTTAATTTTTACAGTATTAATAGAGTAAATATTTAAATATTTACCTAAATTCACTTTCAAATTGGCCAAACTTAACAACATCCTTATTTTGGAGTTCTACTTCTGAAGTTATTCGTACACCATTTTTAAATGTCCCATATTTTGATCCTTCATCTCTCAAAAATAAGGAAGATTTCTTAGATGGATCACTCTACAAATAACAGAAAAATGTACATTTACAAAATTAGATTATTTAACAGTAGTTAAAATCATAGTAATGCTAATAAATTCCTTTTATGTTCATGTAATGTGCATTAAGATCACTATGTCAATTGAAGTTTAAAATTTAAAAAATTATGTTTTATTACAAATATCTACAGATGTTGAATTTGAGGTTTGAAAAATGGGATCAAATAAGACTTTTAACAGATTCTGGTTCATGCATATACCCTCTGTAATAGAAAGCTGAGATTCAAGCAGATTTTTTTCAACAACCAAAAGTTCTATAATGGGGGGGGGGGGGCAATTTAAATTACGAATCTGAAGGCAAAATTCCTCCAAAAAGAAGATTCAAGCAAAATTGCAAAAATCAGGCAAATTCTGACATATGAAAATTTTTATTTTTGTATATCAGACATAATCAATCAATTTGTAGGAACTCATTAAACAATTACATGTTAAAAATGAAAATTTTGGATTTTATCCAATATTAATAAGACAAAATAGTATGAAATAGTATGTAGTGTGTGTAAATACATTCATATTTAGAATGTAGCGATTAATTGTAATGCATTTCTGAGATTTTTTTAAAGTTCAATTTCTAAATATACAATTTTACAATTTAGCATTGTATACAGACAAACAGACTCTAACAAATATTCAAAGTATTTAAATTTCACTTAATTTCTCTAAAATAAAAAAAAAAGAGAGAAACTTCATTTTCCTAATTTATTCTCACAAGGTAAGACAGATTTACAATAAAAAATAAAGTAGATAAAACAAAGTAAAGTAAATAAAATGCAATTAAATACAATACCAAATTTCCTTCTGGATGCTTAACAAAAAGAACAGCATGACGTCTGCTTACAGATGGATCATTGGCAATTAATAATGTTGCATCTTTACGGCCAACAACAAATTCTTCCGCAACAAATATATAATTCTCCAAATGTTCTAAAATAATAAGCCAAGTAAGTAAAACATGCAATTTTTTTTCAAGAATTGGTTATTATATTATGGAATTTTGAAAGAACTTTTGCAAATTTAAAAATCAATTGTTTGCAAATATTTATTAATGTTAAAAAATGAATACAATTTCAAATATCAGTACTTGTGTATTAATTACATGCCACAAATAAATTAAATAGAGCAACAAATTAAAACTTTTTCAAATTGTTAAAATAAATGCAAAAATAAGACATTGCATCATATTCTTTTTATATAAATGAAACTTAAAGTAAATATTATCATATAATGCCAGATAATCAGTATGTGTGCATGCATGTATTAAATTCTAAATTATGTCAATTTAATTACCATTTTCAAATTCATAGTATATCTTTTAAGGTTACTTTCAAGAAAGCTTCATCATCATTGTAGTGTGTATGTGGGTGGGGGCAAATGAATAGATGCATCACACATACACGCAGAAGATTTACAGAAAAAGGGCGAATCTCACTCATATCATACAAATAAAAGATAGAATGCTTTAATTAAATTTGCTATATTAGCATATTCTTTACAGATAGTAGCAATGCTTTCAGAACCAATGCAGGACTCTTTGACAATAAAAACAAAAATCAAAGCATCTTAAATTTAAACACTAAACAGCTTTGCATTAAAAAAAAACGCTTAGTTATGTAAACAGAGAATTTTGTTTTTTGCATTAAACATTTTTTTTTTCAGTTTTCACTGATCAGTAAAATAAAAGAGATGCTTTTTTAAAGCTTTAATTATAAAGAAACATTCATTACTAACTTAATTCCAAAAATTTACATTCCTAATTTTATATATTTTAACTAGAAGTTATGTTAAATGAATTTATTTTACAGCATCACTTGATTATATTGAATTCAATTAATCTTATGTAACAAATAGAAATTACTAGAATATAAAAAACAGGATATTAACTTCTCAAATGCTGCGCAAATAAAAACACTGGATTAAAAAAGAAATATACGTTGTTTATTTGTTACTTGAGCTACGAGCTCTCCAAGCAACATATTTTTCAAAATCTTTAGAACTACAAAAAAAATAAAATTAATTATTCTAAACATTTTTTGTGCATCAAACGATATTTTACATGTTGCCAATTTTTTATAAGAACAAACAATCAAATTGATATAGCAGACGATAAAAAATATAAATAAATATCACTTGAATAAAGTAAATATCAAATACGTGAAATTAAACAAATAATAAATGTATTATCCAATTAATTATACGAAAAATATAAATAAATATCACGTGATCTTAACAATTAAGAATACCATAAATAAATGGCTAGACTTGATTAATGTATAGTTATCAAACTTGAATCATTTTGGGGCAAATTTCTCACCAAATGTACTGATGACATTTTTTTTTTTTTTTTTTGGCAATATAAAATATGCCAGATGGTATAAATACCAGAAATGGTATAAATTTAGTACAAATTAATCAGTTTCATTTTTAGATTATACACAACAGTAATATACATAGAAATAAAAAAATCAGTTCCATAAAGATTTGTATGATTAAAATAAATTAAAATTTCAACATCATGATTTCAAATGTTTCAACAAACATGACTTATATAACTGTTTGAAACTGAATTACTATTTAGTATTGAAATAGATAATGTGATAAAATTATGTAATCTATATTTATAAAGGAAACTCTTTATTAAGTTCTATAACTTAATAATTAAAAAAAAATAAGAATACATAGTTTCCTTGCATAGAGAATGCCAGTAAAATGTATGTACTTTTAAAAATGCTCACAAAATTATACATTAATTCATACTCTTCATTTTTAGAAACAAAGCAAAAATAAAAGGACAATGTTTGCAATTTATACATAAAAATGACATGCATGAAGAAATAACACAATTCACTAAAATGATATGCATGAGGAATAATGCAATCTTTATGTAACAAATATTTCTGATTGTAAAGATTAAGAATATGTGTTGTTTCCTTAGAAGCAATGAAAAAGGCCGTTAAGGTAAATCAATAAACATTGGTATTAAAAGATATTGATCAGAACATTTAACAAATTCATATTAAAAAAATAAAGAAAAGAAAAAAAAGAGAGGGACGAGGGAGGAAAAGAAGTGATTCTAAGGTGACTTAAACAGGCATGTGCCTATATTAAATATACGGAATTTTTAGATATTTCCTAACAGTACCGGCCATCAAGATTCAATCGACAGATGAATCTTGATGGTAAATGTAGAGAATCTTGATTGACAGATGTAGTGAAATATCGCCAAAATATACTACAGCTCATAGCTATAGTTTTGGCGTAATCCTGTAATCGTCAATTAAGTCTGGGAGCTCCTATAATAAGAAAGTTTACCGTACCGTATTAAATATTTGAGAATGGAATTTGACACGATTTTTCCTGAAATAAAATTTTCCTACAACAAAATATTCTAATTATAGTCATAAACTACAAACCTTTCTTTGTATGCTTCAATTTCCACATTTTATTTATGTCAGTTCAAACAAAATTAACATTTTAAAATCAATGCGCGCTGCGATCAAATTGAAAATAATAACAACCTAAAGTTGGTCTCACCTATAATGATAAGAAATAATTTCCTTTACGTGTGTGTGAAAAATCTCGATATAGTAATAAAATTTTAATTGCATATTTATTAAATAAAAATTATTCTTATGGTTATTTAGATTTTTTTTTTAAATCTATAAATATTGCCTTTTGTAGATCATAGATGAATATCAATTAGGAGCGAAAGTCAAAGAACATGCCCAACAAAGAATTTGAGACAAAAATAGAAAAGTTGAATTAGTGAAAAACAAAAAGGTATAATTTCATTTTATTATATTTTGAGAACTTATATCATTTCTTAGATCCATCCATCTGTTATTTTATTGCGAACTTCAAACAATTTTGCCCCAATCCTGTTTACTATCGTTTTCAGCTGAAATCGAAGATAAATAAAAAGTAAGAAAAGAAAGAAAGTCTCTATACGAATACAAATTCTTATTTTGTATTAAAAATGAATACATCTGTAATTCCTTATATCATCAATAAAAGTACTTAATATCATCAGAAATCAAAGCTAAATTTCAAAATTCGGTCGTCCACGGCCAACAGGTGATCGTCACTGAATTATCCATTGCGCAGCGCAGACGGAAACATCTTCACTCTTCAATGTTTCGACGGAAATAGTTTTAAAATCTATTTAGTTAACCTAAATAGACTTTAAATAAATCTAAATAGTTAGACATTGCTATTTAAATCTTATAAATTTAAATAGCAACGTCTATGATATGTTAATCTATTGGCAAAAAATTAATGGTAATCAAAAAATCCATTTTTTTTAATATATACTAACCCAGTAGAATATTTATAAGATTTAAAATTTTGAAAAATAATATAGTCGAATATTATTCGAAACTATTGAAATGTTGAACTCTATTATTGTGCAATACTTGTTTCTCAGTATCCTCCAAATTAGTTCCTAATACTATAAATATTCGCACAATTAATTCTGATTTAGAGAACCGAATTCCTATTTTAGAGAACCGAAAAGAATTAAACATCTTAGCGTATCGCATAATCATCGTTTAAACCTGTCCCGCTCCTATCAAGAAACGAATGAAAATTCCATTACAAAGAAACATATTCCCTTTATTAACCTTAGTGAAAATTCCATTACAAAGCACATTAGAAAAATACGTTAATAATGTATATCAAATGCATGATTGTTAAAAATTTATTTTTTCCAGTTTTAATTGTAAATACTTTATAATTTAAATGAATTTATAAATAAATAATTAAATCGTAATATTTTAGACTATCAAAGTTGCTACAAGGGACAAAAAGATGATGGTCTTGATGTTAAGAAAATAAAAAAATATTTTGAGATTTCACTCAATTTGAAGTTTTATTCAAAATTAATTTTTATATGAATTAATTATGGCATTCAAACGAAAAAAAAAATATTTATCATTTCATTATATGAAAAATTTTTGCTTCTTTCTTCATTTCGCATTTCATAGAGACCATAAAATCAGCTAAGCTTTGTGAGACATTATCATTCTAACTTTTCCAAATTTTAAATTCCTTTTTATTAATGTATAATGTGCAGAATTTAGATATGATCCTATTGAGTTCGATTATTATAATTAACAGTACTATGGAATATGTACATATTAATTAAACATTTATCGATATGAGTACGCTTTTTAATTCTAAATAATAGCAATGTATAAATATTAATGCTGTTTCCAACAAGATTGGATAAATAAATAGAGAGAATATAAATCTGAAATTTAAAGATAATTTAATATTAATTTTTTCCACACATGAATCTTTGTGTAATCCGTATACGTGCTCCATCTTTATACACTGGTGTGCAAAACTTAAGCAACAATGCAAATTTTAAGCAGATAGCCATGAAATTGCAGAAAAGCAGTTCTTGCGATCAGTACAATGAACACGTAATTCAAGAGAAAGGTCATGCGTATGCAAATATCAGAAACAAAACGTCACAGGTGACGTGAGCGTACGCAAAACACGTACGGAAGGCGCGCGCAGCTCAACACTACAATAAAAGGAAGGACGGAGACGCAATTAAAGACATTCGCTGCAAGTGCACGTGAGTTAATTCGTGAAATATGGCTAGCAGAAATCACCTGGACGATTTCACACGTGGAAGAATGATCGGAAAGCTGGAGGAGGGGCGTAGTGTGACCAGTGTAGCTGAAGAGTTCGGAATCAACAAAAGTGTCGTTTCGCGCGTTTGGAAAGCCTTCCAAACCACAGGTACAGCTGTGAGAAAGGTTGGTGGTGGCCGCCCCAGGAAAACAACTGCAGTGGATGACCGACATATCGTCCTGCAGGCGAAAAGAACCCGAAACCAGTCAGCAAGCGCCATTGCTCAGCAACTGTATGCAGCAACGGGGCCACAAGTGTCGCGTTTTACTGTGTCCAGACGCCTTCACAAAGGTCGACTATTCGCCCCAAGTCCTGAACGCTGCATCCCTTTGACAGTTTCCTCCTGACGGCACCGTTTAGAGTGGTGCAGGGAGCACAAAAACTGGACATCTCATCAATGGAGTCGTGTCCTCTTTACAGATGAGAGTCGTTTTAGTGCCACAAGCGATTCCCAACGCCAGTTGATTTGGAGATAGATCGGGACACGGTTCCATCCCAGTAACATCACGGAAAGAGACCGTTTCGGTGGTCCTGGAGTTGTCGTCTGGGGAGGCATTATGATGAACGGGAGGACTGAGCTCCACGTTTTCGACAGAGGTTCTGTAACTGGAGATCGCTATTGTCAGGAGGGGATCTTTCCCCATGTGCGTCTGTTCCGAGGTGCCATTGGATCAGACTTCGTTTTTATGGATGACAATGCACGGCCACACAGGACTCATGCTGTTGAGGAGCTCTTGGAAAGTGAAGATATCATTCGAATGGATTGGCCGGCGTGCTCCCCTGATTTAAATCCGATAGAACATGTGTGGGATGCTTTGGAGAGACGCCTTGCGGCACGATTACATCCTCCTGGGAACACCCGACAACTTAAACAGATGCTGATTGAGGAATGGGCACTCTTACCTCAAGAACTGTTGGACAATCTGGTGCTGAGTATGGGGAGACGGTGCGATGCAACCATTGCAGTAAGGGGAGAGCATATCCCATACTAAGGAACATCTGCTTGCTGTTCTTCCTCTTGGACAGACAATCATGTGTAACGATTCTATGAGTTCAATAAAACCTTTTTTTGTTTGATTCTATACTGTATGCATTGTATACATTTCTGAGCAACTATGGTTTCGTCATTCTTTCAGAATAAAATGCTGTATCTCATTTCTGAATTTCATGTCTCTCAGATGATTTCTCGTGAAGTTATGGCAAAAAACATACCGGTTTCTTAAGTTTTGCACACCAGTGTACTTTGTGCATTATCTTCAGCAAAATGAAATAAAAGAGAATGACAGATAAACTCAGTTTTTAGCTTTTGAAAACGTTTTACAGACTATTTTACTTAATCTTTTTAGTAAAATAATCTACATTTAGAACGCATTCATTTATTTTTAAACGTAATAGAAACATTTTCCATTATAACTTTTATAATATTTGCAATCTAAGCGTTTATGAATATTTCATTCTATAAATAAAAACCTATTCAAAAGCAGAATAATAATTCTTAGTATAATTCTTATAATAATAATTCCAAAGGGAAGCAAAACAGTTAAAAAGAAGTTGAACAAGAAATCAGAAGGAAAATTAGAAACTGATTATCTGTTTCTGAACAACAATATTCTGTTTCTTTTGTTAGCAGCATTATTCCAACGTTCAAAATAAACTATTTGATGAATTTAAAGTAAAAATTTTATTTATGCAGTAGAGAAAGTTGAAAAAGACAAATTCGATTTATTTGTGTTATTCAAAAAACATTTTTGTGTTATTCAAATAACAGTATAAAGAGATGAAATCCTTTCTACACAAACTTTTCCTTCAACCTTTTCTTCCACACAAATATACAAAATAATCTAAATTTTATTTTTAAAATATAGTTTATTCCTGTTAAACATATAACAATGCTAATCAACATTAAAATAAAATTTCAGAAAATTTATACGACCGAAGCAAATATTATACCATCATATAACCCGCATGAATAATCATAGACATTTATTTGATTACGATGTTTCCTCTCTCATCTCAGTGTATTGCAATTTCTCGAAAGCATGGAATCAGATTAAATAATGAACATCAAAATTATCGAAGAAAATATTTCTTTGCAAAATAACTATCCATTTACAAATACTTAGTCCTTCCAAACAATTCTCTTTTGAGCTAAATATTCAGTGTATCAAATTTAAAATTTATGTTTCAATACAAATGAATTCACTAAGTTTCTATCTTATGTTTTCATTACAATACCATTGAATCATAAACTATAAATTAAACCAAATTGGAAAGTAGTGATTCATTACGATAATCCCTAGGAAGAGTCTGTCTTGAAAGCTTATAAGCCAGTTAACTGCTATACTGCGCAAGCATTTGCTTTTGTATTGTGGTCATGTTACTGGGCTGAGGACCACAAGGTCCCAGGTTCTATCCTCGCTCATACAGTCAGCTCCAATGGCTAATAAATCTTATAAGGGGACCATTTTCCTGTACGAATCATTGATTGTTTGTGTGGTATCAGTTTTTCGGAGAATGAAATAGAAATTCAGTACATCTATTCTTTGTTTTTCACCAAACTGAAACTTCAATTTAAATAAACTAAAAAAAAAATACTTTTAGCAATATTTTTTTGAAACTAAGGTTATCAACTTTATTTTTAAAATTGCACCGTATTTTTACATAATAAAAGAAGTTTTTCTGAAATTTAATCTTTTTAACCTCTTTAACTATGATGGAAAAATAATATCATAAAAATTTTTAATTACATAATTGAATAAAATTTATTAAAAATTTTTTATGAGAAACTTTAGTGGCAGAAGTGATAATTTTATGAACACTGAGAAGGAAGGCAGAGTAAAAAAAGGAAAGAAAAGGGGGCAAAAGGAAAATGAAAGAATAAATTTTACATGGCAATATTATCAACAAAATCATACAGAATGAAGATATGCCAAGCATAATGAGAGGAACCAATAGATTGTTCAGTGGATTCCAATTTGAAATGAATTTTTAATTAATCTATAACAATGCAGTTGTATTAAAATTGCTCTGTTCAAATTTCCCATTTCGAATAAAAAGAGAATGAGTAAGTTATTTATCTAATTATTTATTAAATAATTCAAATTAATTTTTAAAAAGCAAATAAGGATATGATCCAAAGTTATTCATATATTTGGCAGAGTAGAATACAATTTCGTTTAACAGCAATACAATGGATTTTTCTCTCCCTCCCTATCTCTTCTCTTTTTTTTTTTTTCTTTTTTTTTGTGATTTCTTTTACTGTGAAAAATATTATTTCGGCAATTGTTCCATTACACTATTTTTGTTTGCTTTTAATGGCTTGATCCTTCATCTGTTCTGAATCTTTCTTTGTAAAGCGAATAATTTTATCAAATCAAAACATATTAGTTTGGTATAATGCTAATCTTAAATTAAATTGAGCCGACGGGGGTCCCATGGAGATTCTATGTTTCGAGACCGGAAAGTGGTGGGTTTCAGATCTGATTTCATGACAGGTCAGCCATATGCACGTTATATTTGTCCGCAATCAAGCACCTTGCCTCTAATATAGGCAAAAAGTTTGAAGAATGTGATGTCACCTCAGACATCGTCTTTTTCATCTAACCATGGTTAAAAATTTTGAGATTCATCTTAAAATAGTCCCTATGCAGTTACTGAATGGGTGGTTATTTTATCTAAATTAAGCTACCTTAATTTTCATATTACACACGAAAGACTGAATCTATTTCTTATATTCGAGTTTCAATGTGTGCCATGTAATTGAATAAATTATGGGGAGTAATATTGAAAATGCGTTCTTAACTTTTAAGAGAAAAGAAAGTAATTCACATCTTCAGCTAAATCTTCACACAAATGCAATCTTCGGAACTTGAACCATAAAATTTTTTCTCTTTTCCCATCTTTATTAGGATTAATTTATGCTTAAAAATGACTACTTTATATTCATATTAGATTTAAAAAGTCGAATAACCATTTTTTTTTGTATTCCATCTTTTTTTTTAACTTAAGAAATGAAAAAAGAACTGAAAATGAAGTTGTCTTTGGATTAAATAGAAAAGATAATGAGCGATGAAATCACATAATTTCTTTAAAAAAAAAACATCTAATTTAAAGGCATTACTTTTTTCCTTTTGGAAGTTCTGTTTTTAAAGAATCTCATTATTAACCGCGATAACCGCTATTAAATTCTTTTTAGTTCTTCCACTTGGATAAATTTTTGTGGCGCTAAAATGTGTGCTCATTGAATAATTAAAATAAGGCGCAAATGGCATAAAATATCTTTAAAAGCTAATTTGAGGCTTGGCACTTCAGAAAACTTAATTATTCTGGAGTTAAATAGACAAAATATTCAGTTCATTGATATAACACATTAAGTATTACAATGAAACATGCTGACTAATGTTTGACTTTAAATGCAATTTCACAAATTCACATATTTAAAGATATTACAAAAATGCTGTAATGGTAAAATTAAACCCATTTTTATGCCAAGGAAAATTGATCATCCAAACTTCTACAATTTTATTGATTTACCCAGAATTCACAATATGATAATAAAAACTACTTATTATTCAATGCAATTTTCTTTTAGTACCAATTAACAGCATATATTACCCATTTTGACCTTGTCTGGATCATCAGTCTGTTCATATATCCAAATTACATTGATTTGATACCTGATGTCAATAAATTCATATTATGTGAACGTAAAAGAGGTACAAAAAGACATCGAGTATTACATTACTGAGTAAATTGTATTTGCTTATTGTAGATCAGAAGCAACACTTTATTGACTGTGGATGTTTTATGACAGTTTTTTTTCTCTCCTAGTTACTTTTAGATATTTTAACATGCTTTCATTTTAAAACCTAAACGTGTTATTTCACTTTTATTTATTTCTCTTCCATAAACAGGAAAGAAAATCTGGAAATCGCAGCATAAAACTGATAAATAATCATATTCTATGCAAGTATTGTTTTATTTATTAAGAAGATACCTTTATCAGAATTTTGAGAAATGTTTTTCGACGAAATGGCATATTAAGAATATATGTTGTGTTGGAAGTAATTTTTCTTTGCGTGCATGTTACTGACAACTATTATTGTCATTTACAATCAGTTAATTTTTTTTCAATAGTTATCTTGTTTTTTCCAAGTTATTTGGTTTTTATTTTTAACATCAAAAAATTTCTGTAAGTCAATATGCACATTTAACCAAGTTTTTTTGTGCTAAATATATTGCCCGTTGCCTTTGTTTATCTGTTAAGTCATGTTTGTTAATTTAAGAGAGAAATAAAAGAAGTAATTGCCAAAAATAAACATTTTATTTATTTTTTGTATTTAAACAGAATGAAAAATTCCCTCAAGAATCTAAATACTTGGAAATACCGATTTTTTAAATTCTTAAAATAAAATTAAGTCTTTCACAGATATAATTCATAGTCTTTTATAGACATTTGATACATATAAGCTGCTTTTAATCCATGAATATGTACTCTTACTTGAAACAAAGCAACGTATTCTCAAGACAAAGAGTCATCGACCCACATAGCAGAAAAAACAAAATAGTGAAGAATGATATACTTTGCTTAATAGACATTAATTAAAATAGTATTAGAATGATTTAAACAATTTTAAATATCTACCGTACTTTTTATACCTTCAACAATTTATTAATATGCATCATGATTATGAGCGAGTTAATCATATTTATAATTCATTATGCTAAAACTATCTTGATATAGTTTAGATTGTTTGTATATCCATATTTTGAAAGGTTACTTTAAAAATTAGGCGTTTTTATGACCAACAATTGTTCTCTATGAAAAGGGATAAATAATTTCGAATCACTAACCCAAAAGATTTTTATTGAAAAGAAAATATTTAGCAATCGTCAAAATTTTTTTTCCCTTTGCAAATTATCATTTGTTTTATGTTGTAATTGGAAATTAATACATTACACAAAAAATAGAAGAATTTCTTCAGTATAATCTTTTTATTTTTGCTTTTCATATTTCATATTTGCAGTCACCGGAAATAAAAAAAAAAGAGATATTATCTTTTTGATTTGTGTTTTATTTGGAATCAAAAATATCGACACATAATATATGCGTTAGAAATTTCATTTTGCAGTCGTAATTTTCAGAATGACACATCAAATCTCAAGGAAATATCATCTTTAAAGATAAAATAATTGGCGTATAAATTTATCAGAAATAAGAGAAAAACATCTAAGACAAAGGCACTTTTTAATTCTTTTTCTTCATAAAGCTGAATTTTGTTATAATGCATGGGCTTTATTATGCAAGTAATTTTTTTAGAAAATCAGTGCTGCGCATTTATTTTGAATTAATATTTTTTTATGGTTATATTCATAATTATTGAAAGACGGAGAATCTTTTATTTTGCTCCATATTTCATAGCAGAAACTTTTGTATGAAAATAATTGTTTTAAAGCATATTCAAAAAGGGGTAATTAATTATTATCAAAGTTAAATACATAAATTTTAACAGATATTGATACTTGCCTCATGCAATATTGGTCAAAGTAAATTTAAGTTGTATATTATGAAGAAAAGCTTTAACTTTAAACAGAGCATAAAAAAATGAAATTTTGAAGAGGTTCTTTATTTTATAATATAGCGGTATACTTTTGAAAATGCCTCTTATTGCATTTGGAAGAATTATAGATCAAGATGAAGTAAAATGCATTAGACTGAACTGTTTCATTGAGCAAGAGTTAGTTCATAAGAAAAAACCGAGAAATGTTTTCTCTCTAATAGTTTCTGAAATCAAATCTCTTGCAAACTGCCAAAGAACCTGTATCATTGTAATCCATGGAGTGACCATAGGAACGATTGTATTTTTGAGCAGAAAATGGAGCGATGGTGAGCATGTCGGGGATCCGGAAGAAGAGCATGAACCAGCTGCATATGTATAGTGAGCGCAATGTTCTTGAAGAAGAGGACTGGAGATTCGATCCAAATGTCGCTGTAAGAAAATGGCAGCCTCTTGTCCGCAGTCCTGGTTTACATGAATATATTTGCACAGAACGAATTCATTGAAAGCACTGGGGAAAAAAAACAACCAGATTTCAAACTTAGGAGCCAATGATTTCCGAAGAAAAGTTATTGTATACTAATTGTTCACATAATTCAAATAAATAAACTAGCATTTTTAATAAGGTATAAATTTGTTCCGAGCTTTTCGCAAATTTCAATTTAAAAATTTCCTCAATCTGTATTTAAAAATTGTTTTTTGCAGGAAAAAAAAATTACAATCACAAAAAAAGAGTCTTTCTACATATTTTAAGAATAATCTATTTAATCAATTCTTTAATCTTATCAGAATTGAAATTATTTTTATATAATAACATTTTTATATGAAACACATATTAAAGACAGTCATTACAAATTAAAGATATAAAGATTTAAGAATAAAACTCCTTCAGTGATGAAAGCGCAATCAATCTTATTCAATCTCTGTTCGTTCAAGGTTTAGTTTAGTTTAGTTATATTAACGTCCCTTTATAGCCCTAGTGTTTTAAAGCAACACTAGGACTATTTTGGGACGGACCTAGTAATTTTGAAGCGCGGTCAGATGACGAGGGCGACACCAGAGCTGGCACCCTCCTCTCCACACCACACCAGCAGGAGGACGTTTGGCCCGGAAGGATTTAACGTGCACCAGACCCTATGACACGACAGTTTTTCGGTAGAATCGGGTCACGAATCTGAAACCCTCCGGTTTCGAAGCCGATACCTTACCACCAGGCCATCGATGCTCGCCAATTCAAAGATAACTAATTAGATTTCGTCATCATTTTCGTCAAAAATCTTTTTCTTTTCTAGTTAAATGCTTAAGGCTGACAACGGTGGTATTTGGACTCAGATCATTATATCTTGTTTGTATCAAGACATTAGCATAATGGATTTTCACTTGATTGCGCATTTATTTATTTTTTATTTTTAATAAAATAAATTTTTAGGGAGAAATTATCTTTTAGCATATGCTCACTGTCCATTTATTCAAAGTCAATAGGGTGAACTTTTCATACTGGAATAGCAATAAATTTCTTTGGTAAAATTGTTAAAGTAAATTTAATTTCTTTAAAAGATTTTACCTCTCTGTAGCAATATGGAAATCAAGAAATTTATATCACGATCTAATTATAATTGTTTTGATATGAACTTGTAAACTTTCACTGTCGGCAGGAAAACTAATCCAAAAACATGTATTATCAGTTACATGAAATATTTTGCGGTCGAAATCGAAATCTACCATAATAGTATGATGACTAGAAGTTTCTCTCACCAGCAAGATTCCCTGAGTCGATGATCCACGTCCCTCTTTTCGTCCACTTTCTGCGACACTTTGACGAGATGTCTGTAGAACGGGGCGCACCTATCTTCCGACAGCGAAACATTCCGGTAGCAAGGGGAATGCTCCAGGTATGCTGAAATGGAAGAATTGTCCAAACTGCATTGAGAAAATACACCCTGTAATTGTAGCATTTACATACCGAATACGCACTTTCAACCTTCTAGCAGTGAACCTAAACATCACTTGTATATTAAATACTTACTTTAAGTTAAACAAATTAAACAATTGACAATTTCCTTCTCCCGAACATTTCGTCGATAGGTAAAATTATGTTTAGTCTATGTTTGTCCCCACCCCCCTTCTTTCTTTGATAATTCACCATAATATTACAAAGCATTTGTTGTGTAACCAAAGAATTAATTATTTGAGACAAATCCTTTCACAGTGAAATGGTTAAATTCTGTATTGCTCATAGTCAGTAATAGAATTTCAGTTTTATATCAATAATGTGTTCTAATAAAACAAGATGGTACATTTTTTTTCTAGAATTTTTATGCTCTAGAAATTTTAAGAATTTTATGCGTTTTTAAAATTTCCCAGGACAGAATAACCTACCTTTTAATGCAGATTTTTTAATGATATACAGCACAATTTCAACCTTAAATAGAAATGCACAATATGTAAAGCATCATGGCAATAAAAATAACATTCCCTTGTTAAACTTGATTT
The DNA here is from genome assembly GCA_026543865.1 of Argiope aurantia. Lineage (NCBI taxonomy): Eukaryota > Metazoa > Arthropoda > Arachnida > Araneae > Araneidae > Argiope > Argiope aurantia. The sequence goes on from JAPMOR010026997.1 coordinate 909,052, forward strand.
TAGACATTCATTTTTAAAGGAAAAACAAAATAAAAACGAAGCTTTAAAATTTCAGATGTATTATATTCATAGAAGCGCTGCCATAGGATGCGATTGCACCAGGTCCAGTAAAAACGTGCTGATACAATTGTATTAAACCCGTATTCTACTGGCTAACGCTGAAGCTATTCAATTCTGAAGTTTCTACCATTAGACTAACAGTTATGAATTGATGGCTTTTCACTATAATCCAGTGAAATGGATATCTAAGCAAAAAGTCGTGTCCATTCCAATCTAATAAAGTTTTATTTATCTGCATTGACCTTCGATTGGGAGGTTTATAAATTTAGTCTTAAAATAAGTATCTTAACGATTGTTAAGAAAAATTATTAAATCATCTAATGAAATATTCAGCCTGGAAATAATATGCCATATTTAGTGAGACTCTCTGCACATCTCAGGCTATAAATTAACCTGTGTTTCATCATCAGTAAGATAGGGCGTCCATGAAAGATTATCCCAGTTTCTATGATACATTCTAACAATTTAATTGAATATTTACAACAAATATTACATTAAATTGAAGGTAAAATAACATAATTTTTTTACAAATGCTCAGCATGTGCATCTTTAGTTATTGGCCACTCATACAAGCTAATGTCCTGTTTTACCCCCATTGGTTGACAAATCCGAAGTAATGGAAGAAACGGTCTCTTCAACTCTCGCAAATCATTAGGTAGCGGCGAACGTAGACATGATCTTTTATAAAGCACCAACGAAAAGAATCATACAGCATTATGTCAGATGAACATGGTCAGCGAAAAGCAGCTCTGTCGTCTCGACCGTTATGTCAATCCAATCATCAGGGACTTATACGTTCAACCACTCTCTTCAGATCGGGATAGCCTGGTTGATAGGGCGTTGGATTCGTATCCCTTGGGTTGCCAGTTCGAACTCGGCCGGTCGAAGATTCCCCGCGTGTGTGGTGGCTGGCGAGTGTACAAATCTGCCGTGTTCACAAAGTCCTCCATGTCGAGAATAATGCTACAGGGGGTACTAGATAAGGGGTGATCGTTCTCTGATTCGGGTCTAAATTATGATATGTGAATGAAATGCATGAATGAAGTCCACTTCGTAAAAAGGGTTGTGACAAATATGTAGCCAAGTCGTATTCTTGGACTTAGATGGCGCTACTGAAAAACAAGAAACGTACCCCTTGGCTTAAAATCAGACTTCTAGAAGTCAGTGGGCTAGTCTATGACAAGTGCCATTAGAAACAACAACTCTCGCACAAAATGATTCCAATGGGGAGGGCGCCGCACTAATGCCAAATAAAGTTTGCAGGTGCTGATTGGGGAAAAAGGGAGAGAAGAACAAAGCTATACTGCTTTGTTGCACATGTGCAACAAGATAGCACTACTCGCGCACGTCTACTACAAGCTTTCATCTAAAACACTTTCTAATTACGATCTTGAACCAACAATCTATAACGCTTACAGTTGATGTTATTAAAATTAAAGATTCTTTTCCATGTATAACTTAACTGTACAATCACGATATCGAGAAATAAATCACTGACTTCTTTAATATTTATGAGGACACTTTAAAAATAAACAGATTTAAGAAATGGTTATCTATTAGGATAGTGCAAAATAGGATGTTTATTTATTTTCGACGAACTTATATATGATGCTTATAGAAGGTCCTGTTAGAGAGATTCACAGAAAACATTTTGAAAAATATGCTCTTAAATGTTTTAAAAAAATCCAGGCGTTTATTAGAAATCACTAAAATGTAGCGCTAAGAATAAATTTTTCCGCTTTCTTTTTAAGAAACATTTGGCTGGAATTTAATTATTACGACTAAATGTGCACTTAGTTACTGCAGATTACTTTAAATTTTTTATTCATATAATTGTAACTGTTCATTTATATAATTACAAATAAGCAGAATAATGTTACCTTCCTGTGTAGATCCTGGTACACACAGCTCTAGTAGAAACTGCCTGGCCCCTGCCACCACCTGATTGAATACTTGTCTCTGAGTTGAAGTGAAACAGTTTCTCATGTGTTCATCCACACAAACGACACTCTCTTTCAAGGTTCTGAAAATAAACATTCACAGAAAAACGTAAAAAAAAAAATACATATCAGATTATCGAAACAAAAACTGAAAAATTAATATTGTATTGGTATATCAAAAGAAAAAATGTCAACATGCTTTTGAGTTATTATATTTATATGTACACCAGAGATAATTCCAAAATAAATCCTACGAATTTAAGCTTCATCAAATGTCAATATTTTGAGGCTGAAAATATGTCCTCTCTAGAAGATAAAAACAGACAAAATAAATTATTTGAGTCAAAGCAACAAGAAGTTCAACTTGGTTTGTTATATATTATACTCCATAAGTGCTTTATAAGCCAGTCTGTTGTTGTTTCTTATGGCACTTGCCATGGACAAGCCCACTGTTACGAAGACAGCGATTTAAGCCGGTGGGGGGAGCCTCTCTTGTTTTCTTAGTAGCGCCAACAAGGGTCAAGAGCACGACTTTGCTACTCACGCATCACTAATTCGCTTGCACAACCCCTTCTTACAGGAGGGCACATTCACACATCTCACAGCAGAGGAAGGACAACCACGCCCGAACCGAGACCCGAATCCAAGATGTCCATATCACGAGGAAGACGCGCTACCCCTATGCCAGGACGCCGGCATAAGCCAGTCTAATTTCTTAAAATCAGTTATTATCGAGACAACTCTACATAGTCTAGATACTTTGTGGAAAAAAGCAAATTATAAGACAATTAAGGGTTAAACGGAACAACGAATTTGAGCCAGACCACAATATCTTACATCAGTGGGAAGAGTTTTTAGTTCTCATAATTTTTTTTGCAAGAATATTATGTAATTCCTGAAGAAAAGTTCCAAAAACTAATGAATAGGTTTCTTCATAGAGTAACACTCATCATGATGGGTGTTTCTATTATCTCATATATTATCTCTTATATTAGTAATTGACACATTTTTTGTAAAAATAAATCATAAAAGTATCTGGAGGCTTCTAATTACATTGTGAAACATGCAGGAAATAACCTTAGAAGTCTAATGTCTGTGCAAGTAGAGATGAATACTAAAACAAAATATATAATACTAATACTAAAGCGACAGACAGAAAAAAAAGGATAGACATAGTTCCAAAAACGAATTTTGTCGAACGCAGGATGGTTTAGGGTAAAGAGGTTCGTTAAATCCCAAGTTAAAATTTTTTGAAAGAACTTTTTAATAAAAAAATACTTTTTTTTTAAATGAGAAGACTGTTAAACGTTTTTTATAACTAAATATACAAGAAAGTAAAAATAAATAATAATAAAAAAAAACTTGAGCGAACATTGTTTTCTAAAGATTTAATTCTATACATTTAGTTCATATTAAATTATGACTTTTAAAGCTTTTAAAGAAAAGTTTTGATACGATACGATTTACTTAAATTTTGCGATCACTACACAATTAGAAATTTAAAAAAATAAAATGCGAATGAACGCAAAATATTTAGTGCTTATTTTCATATTTAGCTAATATATATTGCATATTTCCTACGTTTTTTTTTATTATACTGCAGTAATAATATTTCATTGCAAGATTTGAAAAGACAGCAAATCTGGAAACTTGATATTCGTTTCGTATATATTGTTCTTTATAAAGTTTCGAGATACTCACTCATTTTCTAAATTTTTATGAATACATTTTCCATTTATTACTTTAGTATAATAAAAATGTAACGGGAATATTTCGAATTAATCAGATAATTGAATTTCGTTCCTTCTCATCTTTGTTTTAGTACAATTATTAATTACTATATTTGTATAAATAAGATTAAGTTTAAAGCAAGAAAAGGAGCAAAGGAAAAGTAGAGAAAGAAAAAGAAGAGAGTCCGTGCTTCAAATAAAGAAAAAAAGCAAAGGTTATAGAGTTGATCGAAAAAACTGTTTTTCACATTCGTTTCAAGAAGCTGAATAAATAAATGGTTCCGTCCATGCTACTTTAAATCGATCATCTCTCGTGATTATATTGCCGCATTGCAGAAAGCCATTCGAATCTCCATGGCCGGATGGTCATGGCCCTGGTCTCGTGATCAAGAGACCGTAAGTTCGAATCCCGCTAGAGACAATGCGATTTATAGTATATGTAAATATTTAATTCCTTAATTTTATGTTTTCCTCTATTTCATGTTCCAGAAGATACTGGACATTTCTTTAGTTTACCAGACAAGTGTTCTGTACTTTTCTTACTGTCTCCAAAAAATATTCTTGAATTTTCCCTGCTAGTATAAAAGCAGAAGATTTGTCAGTCACTGTGTTCTGAGTTCAGTCAATAAATTGATTTAACTCTATCTCTTGTGTGTGTCAATGAGTTTTATACTATAGTATCTACGTGACAATATTGTTGTTTATTTAAGTATATAGAATGACTCGCCTTGCAGCATAGGTGGTTCAGTGGTAGAATGCTCGCCTGACAAGCTGGCGGCCCGTGTTCGATTCCCGGCCGATGCAATCATATTTTGATCATTACAATTTTTTTTTAATTTACGGTGTTTGAACAATCCAAATGTAAAGATACTCTAAAGATACAAAATTTCATTTTAAGCCTATTCACTTTTCAAACCAACTGAAAAGCTCTCCTCCAGATGTTTACACATACTCTCTAATTATTTCATGCCGTTGACGAACATTAGTTATGAAAGAACCTATGTGCCGTCTTAGACGATTTTGATTGGTTATTAATGGCTGGAATGTGGTTTAAGCACATGCATCAGAATACCACATATGTATTTTGATTTTCTTTTTCCCGTCCAATTGAAATCCAAATTTAACCAAAAAATACAATTGTATCAAAAAATTATATATTAAATTTCATATATTTAAAACACTGAGCTTTTAGTTATCATGTTTTAGTTATTGCGCTTGTTAAAATACAAATAGATGGTCAACCACTTTCTTCCTTCTTTCTTTCGCTACAGAATACCCCCTAACTTGGAATCTCTAGGATTCCCTGTCGGTTGAAAGGATATACGTGGGAGTATTTATTAAGTAAAAAAATTTTTTTAGTTTACATATACAATACACAGAAAAAGTAACTATATACAATATTATAATGATAAAGGAGGTGTTCGGTGAGGGGTATGAGTAGATGAAATCTATTGAAGTTAATATATTCTGGAGAAGAGCTTGGTTGAGAAATGAAACAAAAATTTATACTGGGCTTGGGTCTGGAGAAATCAACTCCTCGTTCTCTTGTAGGAACCGCACAATATTTCTAATTTTGACCTTGTACATCGTGTTTCTCATAACGTTGGTCCACCAGATATTTTCTAGATCGTGGGTGGGTTTTTTGAGATGAAAAGATGTGTTGAGAGGGCAGCTAGTGGCATAATGTAGCGGACCGCCTAGTTCGCCGCAGCCACATTGATCCGATCCTTTAATATTGAATCTCTTGAAATATGAAGGGAAAGGGCCATGGCCAGTTGTAAAGATAATGTCAAGCCTATTCCAAGATGATGGGTTAAAGGACACTTTCGAGATGATTTGATAGATGTTTCTGAAAGTTGAGCCATTGTCCCATTCTTCTTGCCATCGCTGTAGGCTCAATTTATTTAGAATACTTTTCAGATGGCTTTTAGGAGCAGGGTATTGAACGGGCGTACCTGCAGAAATGGCCTGTTTGGCTAGGGAATCTGCAACCTCGTTTCCGTTGTGGTCCACATGTGCTTTAACCCATCCTAACTTAATAGAAGGTTGGGGGAGCAGAATGGATAGATGGTTAACCCTTAAACGGATTTGGTTTTCCGAGTTTGATATTTATTTGCACTTTAGATGTTAAATCTGAGTACCAAATTTTAACTATTATACTAACTTATATTTGCGCAGCAGAACAATCGGATTTCCTCTGAATGGATCTCGTTCATAATGAGATAGAAATCTAAAAATGAGATATGAAATCTGTATACTAATTTATACCTCTAATTTAAAGTTTTTTTCGAGTTGACTTGCTTACAAATAGACAGACAGGCATTATTCTAAATACATGTTTTTGAGACTCGGAGGTCTGAAACATAGAGATTCATCAAAAACTCGTATTCTATTTTTTTCTTCTTCTCTTTTTTTTCGGTTACAATACTTTTTCTTTGCATATTTGGTGTACGAGAAAATAAAACAATATCATTCCTGGAGAATAATGTAGCACTGTTTGAAGGTGATAACAGTCTTGAGCTCCGTTTCATTTGAAAGAGTCTAATACTTTGCAAATAAAGAATACAGAAAGAGAATTCAGAAGAACATTTATGATGTTGGGTAAAGAATTTCAACAAAATAAATATCAAAATTTTCGTAAATTTTTTCCTTTTTCTTTCAATTTTTACGTGTAAAAAAGTAAAAAGGAACACGTCTACTTTCATTTGAAATGAATATTATTTTTATTTAAAGTCAGAAATTCGCTTTTTAACAGTTTACTTTTTTGAATTTCTAAATCTTATATTTTGGAAAATGTTCCTTTATTGCTACAAAAAATAATTCATTTAAAGTCTTTCAACAATTAATCGGCGTTCAGCGTTTAACTTCCAAAGCAGACTTTAAAAGGCCGTAATTGTGAAACTGTAAAATTAGTCAATCTATTGACATTTGGCAATTTTCCGTTTGATGATTTATAGTTTTAGCACATATAACACAAAAAATATCAGACATTTGCAAAAATAGGCAGCGATTTATAAAAAATTATTTGGGCATATTTTCAGATAATGTCCGGAAAAACTAGAAAGTATAAATTAAGCAAAAGCCAAAAAACTCGGGAAAATTCCACCAGTATCCCCTGATAAATGACTGATACTACAAATTGTATTCGCTATTACTGAAAGTTATGTAGGACTCAGGAATCACTACTATTTAGAATCACGCATATTTAATTACATTTAGGACGAACAATTACATTAACATAAAAGAAATGAACATTAAATAGATTTCGTCGAAAACGTCGCAGGATTAATTCACGTGTTACGTCGCGTCTTTCGTTCAGAGACCCGTCTCGTCTCACACGTCCTGACTTTCGTTCAGACCCATCTCCTCTCGTCTGCACTCCGTCTAACAAGCATCAACACCTGTTGGCCAGCAGATGGCGCTCGTCATCAGGCGTTCGTCACTACATTCGGCGATCCTGACGTCTCTTTCGTCCTCGAAAGTTAAATCAAAGTAGAAAAATCTGAAAGAATAAAAAAAAGAAAACAGTATCTGGATAAACCAATAAACATTTTTTTTTCTTTTAGTCTGAAGACCATGCTTTCATGAAATCAGCTGCTGTGGAAGTTGTATTTGGTCCGTCATGACATCCAACTTTTTCCACGTCATAGCGATCCTTAGGTTTAACCTTAACAATCCGATACGGTCCATGAAACTTTGGTCTTAGTTTGAGTCCAGTTCCAAACTGCGTCCGTTGTATGGCCACTAATTCACCAAGTTTGTAGATGCGTGCCACTTTTCTTCGTTTGTTGAAACTTTTGCGATTCTCTTTTTGAATCTTCAAAATGTTTTCCCTTGCTTCTTCTCTCATATTATTTCGATCTTCCATCATTGCTTTTGTGTATTTTTCTTCCAATATTTGATTTAAATGTAAATCAGTTGTATCTTTTAATTTTACTCCAGTTAAAAGCTCAAACGGGGTAAACTTTGTACTCCTCGAAACGGTACTATTGATTATTTTCTGCACTGATGCAACATGTTTATACCATTTGGTAGGGTCTGTTATCGAGAGTTTTGATAGAATGGGTATTAAAATTTTATGCATTATTTCAATTTGCCCATTTCCGTGAGGAATTCCAGTGCTAATTTTGAAATGTTCAATATTTTGAACCTGACAGTATGTTTCAAATTCTTTTGAGGTAAAAGCTGAACCTCTGTCTGTTATTATTCTCGTCGGATTTCCAAAAGTAGATTGTTGAAGCTTAAGTTTAGTTATTGCATCCTGAGTAGATGTTGATTTAACCGGATACAACCAGACAAATTTTGTAAAAGCGTCGACTATTGAAAAAATATGCTGGTAGTTCTTATTTGTAGAAGGCATAGGGCCAATGAAATCGATGTGATATGTACTTAATGGCAAATTTTCTTTTGGGATGGGGTTAAGGAAACCTTCACCTTTCTCACGTTTCTTATTACACAGAATACATTCCACACAATTGGCAATCACACTTTCTATTTTTGACCTCAACTTTGGTATGTAAAATTCTTGCTTTAAAATTTCTTCCGTCTTAGCCACAGCGTAATGTCCTTTATTGTGAATTTCTCGAATAATTTCTCTTTGTAATGCTTCTGGGACTATGAGCAATTCTCTACCATTATCGTATTTGTATAAAACTCCATTTCTCACAATGTGTTCACCGTCTTCTTGCTTATCTATCAAAGCTTTTAATTTCTTAAGGAATTCGTCCTGATTTTGAGCATTGGCTATTTTAGTGGTCACTTCACTGTATGAACGAGTAACAACAAGTACTGCGTTTCGACTAAGAGAATCTACGTGTGCCATTTGTTTCCCCGATCTGTGAACAATTTGGTAACCAAATTCCTCTAACTGTAAAGCCCATCTTACAACTTTTGGTGTAAGATCTCTTTTACACATAGTTTGTTGAAAAGCGGAACAATCAGTCACAATTTTAAACTTAGAACCCAGTAAGTAATGTCTAAATTTTTTCAACTCTTCGATTACAGCCAAAACTTCTAATTCATAGCTGCTATATTTTTCTTGTTGTGGAGATGTTTTTCGACTAAAATAATGAATAGGATAAAACTTATTGTTGGTTCCCTGTTGCAGCAGCACTGCTCCGAATCCCTGACTGCTAGCATCTGTATGGAGTTCTAAAACTGATCCCTGTTGATAGAGATGCAAAATTGGCTCCTGAGTTAAAATATCTTTTAAGTTTTTGAAAAGCTTCCTTTTGTTCAGATTCAAACTTAAATGCAATGTCTTTTCTTAGTAGATCGCTAAGCGGTTTTGCGATTTTTGAATAGTGGGGTATAAATTTCCTGAAATAGCTAGTAAGGCCTAAAAAGCTTTGTACTTGTTTAACAGTTTGTGGTTGTGGAAATTTTTGTACAGCCACCGTTTTAGATACAGAGGGCTGTATAGTTCCGTTTTGGATTCTATAGCCTAAAAATTCTATTTGTGGTTTTAAAAACTGACACTTCTTAAAATTAAACTCCAAACCGTACTCTGATGCAACCTGTAGAACACGTTGTAATTTTTCTAGCCCTTCTTCCTCGGTTTTGGATGGTATAATAATGTCGTCCATATAAATCAGTACAGTTCCGTCTAGCATCAAATTCCTGAATAGCACATTAATGTAACACTGAAATACACTCGGACTATTGGAAAGTCCAAGAGGTACTTTAAGAAATTCCCACTGGCCATGATGTGTTACAAAAGACGTAAATTTTGTGCTATCTTTCTCTACGTCTGCATGAAAAAATCCGTTTTTCAAGTCCAAAGTAGTAAATATTTTTGATTGCTGAAGTTTGTCAAGCAAATCTTCTATGAGGGGTAAAGGGTACCGATCTTTAATCATCTTTTTATTTAGCTTACGAAAATCAATGCATAACCTATAACTGTCATCCTTCTTCTTGCTTAAAACCACAGGTGAAGAAAAATTTGAAGTACTGGGTTTTATTATCCCTTCCTGCATCCATTTATCAATCTGAGTTTCAACGAATTTTTGTTCTTTTAAAGGCAGCCTTCGAGGGTTGTGAGTAATCGGAATATCATCGCTCAGTATTATTTTCATTTGTAACTCCGTACTTTTTGTTTTGTTTGGCGAATACTTATCTAAAAGACGATTTATTTCCTGCCTCAAGGTTTTTTTTACATGACTCATGTCGATTTCATCATAGTTTATCGAATCCGCTAAATGAATGAAGTATGGGAGAGGATGTGTATTTATTTTATTGCAAGCCTCAGCAAAAATAGGTGCCTGTCTGTCTCTTTTCAACTCCGAGGAACGTAGTGATACGACCTTGACCTCGCTTCTCACCAGCCGGATGTAATTTATTTGACCTTTTTTCCCATGAATGATAATTTGTTTTTCTTGGAATGAAAAGCTTAGATTATTTAATACGTCCATGCCGATGATTATTTCGTTCGGCATTATTTCTAACACATACACATTAGTTGATATTACATATTCATCAATTAATATATCACAATCAAAAAAACTTAGAGGAGTAATGCTATCTCCATTTATACCAGCTAATTTCACATTATCAGTCGTTAAATTAGGTTTACCAATTTCAAATAAAAATCATAGTAATATCACTTCCAGTATCAATTAATGCATCACAATTTACACCATTTATTTCAACATTTTTACTAAGCTTATTTACAGTTTTTGGAGAGTTACGAATATACACTTTATTTGAGAGATACACTTTAAAATCTCTTTGCGGGCAGATACTGGCTTTGTGGCCAAAGCTATCACATTGAAAACATTTCAATCCTTTGTTTTTAAACTAGCAATTAATTGATTTATGGCCAGCCTCATTGCAATTAAAACATTTATTATTACTCTTGTTATAGTAATTATTATCAGCATAATTCTTTTGAGCACGAACGAACGGCAATGGTGAATTTTTAGCTTCTTTCGCGATTTCAAATTTACTTCTGTTTTCAGAAACACGCCAATTAAGGTGACTTCGTGCAGCTTCATATTCGTCCAGTTTATTAACCAAATCTTCTACTTTCTTTATTTTGGGCAGATCGTCGAAAAATGATTTTACTCTTTAATTGGTCAACGACCATTAGCTGCTTTAAATCTTCAAAATCGGTTATTTCTAAACAATTTATCCATTCCTCAAAAAAGTTATTCAGTTCAAAACCGAAATCCCGCCATGAAGAAGAAGAATCTCGTTTGTGAGTAAAGAACTTCTGTCTGAGTTGTTCGGAAGTTAATTTAAATCTTTTAAGCAATAGTTTTTTTATGTAATCATAGTCATTAGCTGATGGATCAGGTTCACGAGCAATTAAATTGACTATATCTAATGGTAATAACCCGAGTAAATAAGAAATCCAGTTTTCTTTTGCAATATTAGCCCTACTTATTTGTTTCTCAAATAACGAAAGGTAAACACTTATGTCTCCGCTATTATCATAATTCTTCAGCAATTTTAATATATCAGTCTTAGGCATATCTGATACAGTTAAAGTATTTTCTCTACTTTTTAACTCAAGTTCTAACTTTTTCAAAGTATATTCGCGCTCATTTTTTTCGGCTTCGGCTTTTTCAGCATCTAACCTTTCGCGCTCCTGAGTGATAGTTAAATGTAAGTTTTTTACGAACTCTTCGTTATAGTCTTTCGACTCTGTTATCATTGTAACTAACTGTCGCACTTTGGCATCCTGTGGTGCCGTTAGTTCTAATTCGTCTACTAAAGTTAGTAAGTCGCTCTTTCGTGCTCTTGCAAGAAATGCCATACTTGAGAATAAATCAAAATTGTACTCACAATTTCTTCAACATCGATCCACACTGCGTCAGTCCACAAGGAGTTGGTATCCAAGAGGTTTATTGTAGAACGTCAAATTTCACTCCTGTTTAGTTCTTCTTTCGTCTATGTACCGGTCTTTGTTAAAATCCGGGTCGAACCCCCATATTTGTAGGACTCAGGAATCACTACTATTTAGAATCACGCACATTTAATTACATTTAGGACAATTACATTAACAAAAGAAATGACCATTAAATAGATTTCGTCGAAAACGTCGCAGGATTAATTCACGTGTTACGTCGCGTCTTTCGTTCAGAGACCCGTCTCGTCTCACACGTCCTGACTTTCGTTCAGACCCATCTCCTCTCGTCTGCACTCCGTCTAACAAGCATCAACACCTGTTGGCCAGCAGATGGCGCTCTCATCAGGCGTTCGTCACTACAGTTATATTGTTGCATTTACGTTTACTTACTATAGCTCAGTCGAATTGTACTTTAACATGGAAAAAAAGCTGAAGCAACAATTTTAATGGTTTTAGTTGTTCGGTTAACTATCCAAAACAAGCAATTATATTTGCTTCCGACCATCTGACTGCAAAAGGTGTTAGAAAGGTTTAAGCAATGTTTTTAACGTTAATAAAAAGTAGCCAATTTAAGTAAAAAAATAGGAAGAAAAAAATTTATTTAAGTTAAGACAACTAAATTCGTTTAGCAATAAATTTAAAATTAGTGAAAAAAATATTTTTAATTAAATATAATTTTAAAATTTTATTATAAAGTGAGTACTTAATAATTGATGTTACAATAAGCAGAAATAGAGAAATTAAAAAAAAATTATATATTTATAAAATATGGACCATTTTTTTAAACTTTTGTAATTTTTAAGCTCCAATGGAGAGAAGAAGATGTAAATAATTTTTAATTAACTTTTTTCTCTTTAGATTTTACGCTGATTAATAACTTTCCAAAGTATAGCGAAATGGAGAAAAAAAAATATTTTTTCCTCTATCACTTAATTTTACAGATCTTTTGAATATCTATAACTTTCAAATTTAAATTTTATCTCTGAGATTAATAATCGTTTATTCAAATATAAAAATCGATGCTACAAGTTTTTTTTTTATTTCATCTCATTCTTATGTGATCCAATATCCGAAAGTCAATATAGTAGAAATCTATATTTGTTGATAACTTTAACAACTTAAACCAATAAAATCTTAATGAGGCACCTTTACCTCCACATTATGATAATTTTTATTATAATTCAAATGAAATATGAAGCATTCCTGATTATCAAACTTAGTTGAACTCATGAAAAATTTCCTACTTGCTTCTTCTCTATCGGTTTTCTATTCATTTCAAAGTCTTTGCACTTTACAACGTGCTCCCAGTAGTACAGGGGCATTGAAAAATCCACAATATAAAATAGAATTATAGAATATCCCGCATCTTGCACTACCTGCCAAAATTTAAATATTTATTTCATTTTAAAAGTCTTCATTTTTCCCCCTTGCATACATTGAAAGTCTTAACATTAAGCATAGCAGTGCCCAGATATTAAGCAATATTAAAAATCCGACTTACTTGCAAACGTGCAGCAGCTCCTGGCGAGTGGTGACTAGTGCCAAGTCCTTCCCCTTTGTCACAGATTGCAGGGACTCGAGGCAGCTCTGGAGGTGATGCAAAGTGCATTCCTCCCCAGATGTCCTCGCTTTAAAAAGAAACAGACTTCGAATGGGTAAAACTTAGTGGATTTTAATTAAGGTCATTGATACTATATCATATATTTATAATTCAATTAAGCATCTTTAACTTTGATATTTAATGTAAATCACATTAACTGTGAAAACACAATTCATTCTACAATTTTCTTTACAATTGTCTGTGCCGATAAATTCAAAGCCAATTTCGTTTAAAAAATTATTCCAAGTATTTGAATTTCAGTATAGAGACTTTCATTTGATCAAAATCATAATTAAATTAAAATGTTGTATTAAAATATTTGGCACACTATTCGAAATTGATTACGAGCATGCATCTTTATTTTTTCACAAAAGAATGTTTTTTTGCCAGTAAAGTGAATATGTAGGAACTTATTACAAAAGATTTGAAAACAAATAAAAATTCTTTAAGCTACTTGGCAAAGAAATTGAAAAATGGATTTCGTTGGAATTGGCCGAGAATAGGAAATTTTCTCCCGAATTTTCGTATTTCCAAATGAGAATTATTCTAAATTTTATTATTTACCACACAGATTTAGAAGAAATTAAATTTACACAATTTAGATTGAATTAAAATGTAATTGCCTTTATGGTAGAAGTGTGAAATTGCTGTTGAAATGATTTGTATCAGAGCTCATCAGGGGTATATTTGAAACGGAAAAGCAGATAAATTAGCCAAGGAAGCTTTGAGATTAGAAACTCAAGAAATTTCTTTTCATGAGTTCGAAATCCAACTTACAAATGAGACTAAAAAACTAATAATTAAGGATTGGCATGAGAGATGAAATAATTCCATCAAGAAGGGAACTAACTACCTATCGATATTTTAAAAACATATCTGCGAACCGAATAGAGGGTGATTTTTATCATAATCAAATATACACTGTCCATGGTGTATTTTCTGTACATCAAAGCCGTTTCTTTGACCAAAGTTCGAATTGTCAGTGTGGCACCGAAGGAAGATCTATAAATCATGTGATCAAAGCCTGTGCACTATGCCGAGAACACAGACTCAGATGGCCAGGAAATTGGATGTCTCTTGAAGTCGAAGAGCTCATAAAAATTCCAGTCATTAAATCTTCTATTAGGGACATTTTGTCAAAACTCTTGTCTTTAGTTCTCTCCTAAGGGGCAACATGCGTTCTCTCTAGAGGGTCCTTTGTTGTTTGCAAGTGGCCAATATCATCAAGAGTCATTCGTTCCTTCGTGCTAATGGGGTTGTTTTTCGGTGGTACGATCAAGTTTCCCGCATGGTATCTGGCTTAGTTGGGTATTGCTTGCATATTATTTACCTCACAAAATATATATAATGGAGACAGGCTATATAGGTATCAGTAAATTAGTAGCATCATCGCTAACTTTGCATTATATATATATAGAAAACGGTGAAATTGACTTTTTTTTATCATCTGCGACGTTCTTCGCCTTTTGGAGAGGAAGTGCACCTTAGGCAGAGATTTAAATCGTTCTTCAAATGAAGGATAAAATAGAACAATAAATATCATTGGTCTTTGCCATGAACATGTTATTCATTGTCTATAAATACTGGCCAAGGAATTTTGATTCGAATAGAAGATTTTTCTAATTAATTCCATAACCATTCGCACCTGCTCATTTTACAAAGTGGCGAACATCATCTTTGTAGTTACTGTTGTAGTTCAAGTTTTCGAATTCTTCTGTCTTGTGGTAAACGGCGATTAAGCTCCAAGCAAATAAAAAACATAAATATTTTCATGCATTCCAAACTTAAATACTCCAATATAACATGCATGCCATGATAGGAAATATATTCAGAAACCTGAAGGCTTTTGCTAAGGACGATGTTTTTGAATCACTTTAAGGAAAATCGGTCATAATTACAGTTTTTAAAAAGAAATTAAGTGGTATCGGATTGGAGCTCCGTAATGATTAATTAACGATTACAACGTGCCACTCTAAAAAGTTCAATTTAAAAGAGCAATTGATGTCCTAGTTACCTAGATTATGGCCTAAAAATTGGATCAAGCTACTGTTCAGTTTTCAACGTCAATAAATGGTTTATGTACGGATGGAGAATAAGTGCTTTAAAATAGGTTTTGTGATCACGCGATAAGAAATAAATGTAGTACTGGTGAAGGATTATTTGTGAATGTATATTCACATTATCGATTACTTCTTCCTTGTGCTTGCGTCACGCAAGAACAGAAGAGTCGGAGAAAAAGAAAGTATTCATAACTTTCCAAAACAAATCTACTAGAAAAGAAGTGGAATTCTGTGTGTATGCGTTATTTTTTTTTTTTTTTCTTCCTCAGGAAGCACGAATCCTACAACCTGTCATTTGAAGTCCTTCCGTTTAGTGTATAATTTGTGGAGCCAGCACAATGGAACAATAGTTCCAGAATCGAAAATAGCAAGGGAAGATATCGAAATTTTGGAAGTTTGCTTTGGACAGCTTTTATTTTTTGTAGTATCTGTCACGAATATTGTGAAAAGAAATTCTTTATGTACTTGAGGAAGATTTGTGAGAGCAAACAATTTTTATAATTCAATGGATACATCGATTGTATATTATTTTCAGGTTTCATAGTTTGTAGTTATTACTGTTTCACGAACTGTAGGTCTGTTTTACAAATATACATGCTGCATTAGCCACATTTGGCGACAAGCTATTCACCTACCATCTATATATTTAAAATAACAGATAAAGTCAAAGAACTATTTCCCCTAGCTAAAACACTATACATATTTTGCCAGTTTTTATTCCATATTAAAAATTTACTACCAATGGACGGACACACACACACATATAATTTCAAAATTTTAATAAAAAGTTATTCGAGCATCTGTTCTCAATAACTTTGGGACATGCATTGCACAAAACCCATTTTTACAGCAGTTTAAAATTCAAAAAATTGGCCTCCCAGTGATACCAATTTTACTTCTGTACAAGAATTTTTTATATTGTTGATAAATTAAAAAAAAAATTCTTCGGTATATTTTGCAATAATAGTTTTCATTTATTGCGTTTATACGTAAAGATGACACTACATTTGTTTACTGCGTAAGATATCGTTGCCATATAATTAAGAGCAAATATTTATCTAAAGTCAGATAATTATCCTGTTACAATATTTCAAACAAGAGATTCAAATATCTTTACAATTTCTGTCTTCCTCTTTTTTTTGGATTTCTTGTTTCCAACGCCAAGATGAGATAAAAAAGTTCAAAAATATTTCTATTCAGCCAGAATATACTTGAAAAATAGCGAACAGATAACCGTAATTGAAAAAGAACTGAGCTTATACAATAAATTTTATATACTCGGACATTTATCTTAATTAAAATCCTTTCAGGTATAATATTTTAAACATAAAAACCATTTCTTTTTATAAAATATTACAATGTACAAAATTCTTTTATTGTCTAAAATCTTCATTGTTTTCTTTCGTCTGCTTTTAATTAAAATTAGAATATCAATTTAACCAGACGATTTTTAAAATATGTGATAGCTAATTTTCTTCTTTAGTTATTATATTATCAGTGCCACCTTTGTTCACAGATAGTAAAGCACAAGGAAGATTGACTTTTTTAACTAAGCGACTGATTTAAGCTTAATTTTAAACATCGTTAAATCTCTAATTTAAGGCTGATAAAAGCCTTTGAAAAAACGTAGTAAAATGAAAGAGGCATTTAAAAAAATAATTTTCTTATAATAATATGAATTATAATGTTTTTAGAATAGCTTAATAACTAAAAAAGTAAAATTTTTGTTAATTCCTGATAAATTGAATATTTAATTAATTTTTGTATTTCGAAAAGTTGACAGTATTCTTTCTAGCAATTAAACCTAGTTTTGCATATGAATGTGCAAAACTAGGTTTAATTGCTTATAAAAAGATTGTAACATGCATACATTTTGTATTGCTACAATGACTTTTATATATTTATATTAAGATAGACGAAATTTCCAAATTCCATATAATAATACTGAAATATTTTTAAAAATGACAAGAATGAAGATTAAAAAAATAAAAACATAGAATCAGGAATTATGTTTTTACGTAACGCCCTGAATCGATACCACTATCTTTCATTGAAATAATACCTTGATGAAAAAGTGAGAAAACGGACTTTTAATTCCTTAATGACGATTAACTTAGCAATCATTCTTTGAAAATAGATTTCTGTCTTTAGAAAAAAAAATTATTTTTAGCATATTAATTCACATATTCCAAATGCTTTAAATAATGGAAAAAAGAGAAAATATTTCACAGCAATCTAAATTTACACCAGAACAGAAAAAGAAATGTACTGGTGTAAATTTTTGCATTAAATACTTTAGCATAAAATACCATCTAATTTAATACTCTTAATCATATTTTCTATATTTCAAGGCTATATTCAAGGTTTCAAAATTCTTTATTTTTGAGAGTTTTTACTATAAAAATAAAATCGAAATTATTAAGCAAATACAAAATTAATTCGTGTGTTATTTTTTGGATAAAAATAATACTTTTCCTTGGTAGAACATACATTTATACTATCTAATATTCTTGACATTCTTTGTTTGAAATTTGGATCATTCTTGCTTCTGATGCTTTAATAAATCATTAATAATTAGGAACTTAAGCCATCAGCTGTTCTTTCATCTTATTATTATTGATCATTTCATTATGTCATTGAAATTTGATGAACTGCACGCAACCACAACAAAAGAATGTTCGTTTTTAAATCATGCACAATAAACATAGAATATTTTGATTTTTTAAAGATGTTTGAAAGTGGTGAAATCACTGATGTCGATGATGTTGGGAGTTTTACAAGGGTTTATTTTGATATACATCTAAAAATTGACAGTTGTTGGGAGTCAAATGACGGTCGATGCCTAAGGGCTATGATTTTTCAGATGTAATTAAATTATTGAAATGGATAAAGTGGTAAGTTGTAGGTATCCGTAGATCTAGGATAGATGTGGTGGTGAGTTGAATGTATAGTGTAGTATTTTTCTGCCAAAAACGGATGGTAAGATACAGATGATACTCAAGGACTTTCCTAGGGAATAGGAATTCTCTTGGAAAAATAAAAAATAGCGGTAAAGCTGACTATTTAAACAACTTTTCTAGTAATTTTAACAACGTAGATATGACTCATTGCAGTGACATACTGAATTTTATAAATTTTATCGCACCAGCAGGACTTTTAGAGTCAATAACTTGTTTGAGAATATGTTTTCGAAATTTAATTATGCAAATAACTTCTCGTTATATAAACTAAAAACTTTTTTAACAAGTTTTCTTGGAGAATTTGATTTTTTTATTCTTCTTTGGTGTTTTTTAATATAAATTTTCAGAAATTTAAATTCATATTGTGTTTTTTAATTATTTCAAGACTAACAGTTTTCAGCCCTTAAAATTTTCAGTTTTTAAAAAAAAATGCTTTTAAAAATTTAATGTTTACACCTTTTTAATTATCTACCTTTTATAAAGTTTTTGAAATTTAGTGTTCCCAATTTTGGCATTCTTAATATGTTTTATAGTGTTTTTAATACTTACAGCTTTATTCTTTGTGTAATTAATAGCTATTTTGTATCATGCTCTCTGTAACTGGAGTTTTTTCCTTTAAAGTGCAGTTTCTTTAATTTTAAATATATGAATAAAATAAAATAATTATTTGAACTTAATGGCTTATTGGATACTGTGCGGAAAATGATGGAAATAATTAAAGATAATATAGTTTTTATAAGCTATAAATCCTATAAATATGAATAAATTCACATTAAAAAAGAAGACTTAACGATTGTCAAGTTTGGATGAATAATTTCGCACGTGTAACAACTCCCCCGGCCTTTAATAAGTTGAACGCCAGAGCTCTCTACTCAGGTCTAATTCATTGCGTATAGACGCAGTTATGTGAAGTTTCGCTATTTTAAACAAAATGCAAGAAAAAACTTTTAATGAATAGCGTAGTAAAAGTAAAATAAACTCATGCGTTTTGCTTTACAAATTTTTTTTTTATCAATCTTAATAACCGAATCAAATTTTTATTATTTGATTAAATTGCTATTAAATTATTTTTATTATATCATAATTATAGCCAATTGCACTTAAAAGTAATTCAGCTTTTTCAGTTGCAATCACTTTCAGGTCAACTCAGTAAAAGGTCGAGAAACGTATTTTCAAAAAGTCATCTTTTTCTTGTGATGCTGAAAATACGTAGCTAAAATGCTTCTGATAAAAGCAGATTATGGAATTTGTGTCAAGATAGCGAAAATTGTAAATAATAGCAAGGATTAATTTCGAAGTTAACGTTTTCAGAAAGGAATTATATTACTAGAATTGCTGAAAGCAATCTTTTGATTTAAATTTCCTAGAAGTAACTTTTTTATTTGGTCAGATTCTCAAAGATTTTATTCAGAGATTTGAAAGAAAAAGAAGGTGGGAAAAAAAAAAGAAGAAAGAAAGTAAGAATGCTCACCCGAGAGCAGTACCCCGATGATCAAAAATAGCCTCAGCATGTGGAACTTTCTTTCCGCTTCGCCATTGGAAGGAAGAGTCCGGCAGCTGCCGTGGAACCGGACAAGACTGAAAAGGAATTAGGAAAGCATACAAAACAAACTTTGCCGGATGCGCGCGCACGTCCATTGGATGTGACTTTCACTTCAAGAGAATAAGTGATTGTCATTATTTATAAAACTGCCAAGCAAAGAAAAGCTGCTTTCTTTTCTTTCTTTAAAATCTCCGGTTTGAGATCATTGCTTTCTAAATTTGTAGAGTTAACTAATTTAGATCTTGCAAAATGGGATAAATTTTAATTTTAAGATGTATTCAGAGTTATTATCTTAATTCGAGAGTGAAATTTCTCTTTGAAATGTATTTACAATAATAATAATAATAATAATAATAAAACATTGCCCTAAGAATTAGCAAGCTTTATCTACTTTTTCAATATCTTCTATACAAAAATTTTAGATTTGCAAACATTCAAAAATATAAAAGGCAATAAGAATATAGAAATTTCAGATTCAAAAAAGCTTTAATTTATTTCACGCGCTTCTTGCAGAATTATGATATGGTTTTGTCTGTTTGTTTTGGTATTAAAAATTCATTCCTTGATCTCTTCAATTACAAAATTTTAAATTTATTCCTTTTTAAAAATATTTATTCTAAGAAGACTGCAAATTTTTACTTGTTTACAGATAAAGTTCTTATAGTTTATTTTTCTTATACTTTCATATGACTAGAACAAGTACTATTCCATAATGCAATCTATAATGCTTCTTTAATAAAAGAAAAAACAAAAACAAAAAAAACCCCATGCATATTTATGGAAATATAAAGACTACATTAATTATCTCCTCATTAGTCGCTTATATTGATACAGTTTATTTATTTGGGATATTATACTGGACTAAAACACTCCTCAGTGCAAAATTCAATTATTATAGAAATGGAATTATATCGCAAATTCTGGAATGAGGTTTCTTTAAATTCCATTATGATAAGTGGTTTCAGGTAGATGCACCAAATTAAACGCAAATTGTATCTCTTACTTATTATTTATTTCCTTCACTGATATTTCTTAAAACAAAATGTATCGAATTGCGAGGAATTATTGAATTCGTTTCGACAAAATCTCGGAGCATATGGAAAAGAAAATAAGTTTTTAAAGGAAAAAAATTCAGATATTTTAATTGTCATTATTTTATTCTCCTTTATACATCTTCTTCAAATCGGAATTGTCCACATTTTATTTATCTAATATATAAAAAAGAATTTTTGTTTGTTCTTGTTTTATGCACCGCTGCACCATTCATCCGATGGCCATAAAACTTTGACAAATTATTGTTTTAAGCCTAGAAAATTCATGTTTCTCACATGGCCATTGAATGTGTCAGATAACTAAGAAATTTATTTGCTTTTGCTGAAGACAGAAAAACAGAAAATAAAGTCCCCCCCCCCTAAAGAATACGTGAATAACAAGGAAAAAAAATAGTGTTAATATTATTTATTCTTCTCCCTTATATATAATTCAATTTCAATGAATATACTTATTGTTTACATGAAAATAAGTATCATTCTTTCTATAATTCCTGGTTGAACAAAATAGCTATTTCAATCGATACTTCCAAAAAATTTTCTGCGGGAGCTATGCGCCTGGTACAAGCTAATATTAAATAAAAATTCACTGAAGAATCATATGTGACCATTGAATAGACGAAGAGTAGGAAATATGAGTCTTATTCTTAAACTCAACGTAAAAGAGGACGAAAAAAAAAAAGCAGCATTGTAACAAATGTTCAGAAACAATATATTCCAAGTCACGGCTACGAATGCTTTCTTAACAGCTCTCTCTCTATAAACCAGTGAGCGGAGAATAAGTTTGACTTAATTAAAAAATTTAGCGGCTGAAGCTACAAAATTATTTGTATGAAAAAATGAAAAAATGGTAGAGATTTCAGCAAATAAAAGTAATCCTTTATTTTATCTAAAAGGGATATGATATGATCTAAGATGCCGTCATACATTTCAATTTCATGACAGTATGGTTGAGAAAAGAATAAGCATTTCTGAATTTTCTTTTAAGACTATAAAGTTATAAGCCTTCTTGCTGAATAATCCGTTAAATTAAGCTGATAGTGAAAGAATATTTCAATGCAATACAGGTGTATCTTTCCATAAAACTGCATAAGATCCCCTCCCCGTTTTCGCGTTTTCTGAAGTCTTATTCCTCATCCTCAAGTTGACAACATTCTGAAAATAATCAAAATAAAAATATCAAGCGAAGGGCCACTTAATTAATCTTATCAACTCGATAGCCCAAGAAATATCGACAGTCGATACCAGAGTCCGATATATCTTTGATTTGCAAGAGTCACCGATGAAAAAAAAAAAAAACACCTTGAAATTCAAGAGAAAGAATAGAAACAAGAAGAATAATTATCATCGAAATCAATATTTATTTCTTTGTCTCACAAATATATTAATTAAATCTTGATTTTTAGAAACAGTTTGATTCAACTTTCAAACTTGAATTATAGAAACAGTTCGTTAAATTCGAAATATTATTTGAAATTTAATTAATTTACATTTTTTTTGGAGTTGCAAAACAATCTTACAGTTTAAAACAGTGATTATTTTTAACTATTTTATATATCCAAGTGGATGGATGGATGGGAAAAAGGCTAAATAACACTTTTGGGAAACAAAAGATTTAAAGGAAATTAGAATTTCTATACCGAAATATTGTAGTTTCATGATATTTCATTATTCTTGATTCATCTTCTTTATATCATTTTTTTAAAAATTTAATCTTAATTAGAGCAAAGATAGCACATACATAAGAAATTTGTATTGCATCTATGCGCTTAAATATAAACAAATTCAATAATGAAAATGAAATTGAAACAATGAAAAAAAATGACATGAAATATAGTTCAGAATATTTGAAACAAATTATTAAAATTAAAGAAAATATTGTACAAAAAAAACTAGGTAGTTTTGAAAAGTTGATACTGCCTAACAAATCTACTAAACAATGCTTGTTATAAACTCAGAAACTAAAATAATTATTATAAAATATATTTAAAAAATCTTTTGAATTTCACTAAAATTAAAGAAAACAGTGAAAGAAAATAAAATTGATGTCACTGAAAATCATAGAATCTTAGAATTTCTGCTTATAAAATTTTAAAGAAATTGAAATGTCTTTCTTTTAGTAGGAAATTTATATATAGAACTACAAGGCAATTATTGGATTCTAAAAAAAGGGCAGATCAGCTATGTTTCGACTTCCGAATTTAGTTTGAACAAAAGAAGTTTGTCAAAAGATATCGTAGAAAAAGGCAAAGTAAGTCACAATGTTGTATATTAATAAAATGGTTGAAGAAAAGGAACTTTCCTTTTTCTTACCTCAAAAATAATAGTTAAATAAAGTGTAAATATGAAAGAATTTTCTGAATTAACAATGATTGAGTGTAAGTAATAATCTAAATCTAATTAGGATTTTGTAAATCTAATTAGGATTTTGAGAAGGGAACACTGACGTACGAGACTCATGAGGTAGAACTATGTATATCATTTGGTTGTTGCCACAGAAGGCTACAATATATGTTATGTCACCATAGGTCCTTTTCCTGTTTATTTGTACCGTCTGTCTACATGTTCATTGTTCTTAATGAACTTATATATTGTAAATATCGGCTCATTTGTTGAAAGTGAGCATTTCAAAATTTCTAAGCCAAGAATAGTACAATTTTCGAACAATTAAACTTTTTAGAAGAAAAAACTATTATGTTTTGGGCTACAATTTTAATAAAATAGCCTCTGGAATTAATCGATAAAAAAAGCAAAAATTAATGCAGAATATTACAAACAGGAGGTAACGACTCAATGCATTGTTTCATATTGTAAGATCGTATCTATCCCAGATTATTACAATTTCATCCACAGTAATTGTACAAATTTTATAAAGCGAAAACAATGGCTATTTTCTTTATAAATTCTAAATCCTTTTTTAAACTGTATCTGGGAGATTTTAGAATCGAAGGCTAATGTTAAACAGAAGTTTGGACTTTTTCAAAGCTTCCATATTGCCATAATGTGAAGGATATTATGTTGGAATGATTCATTCACAATCGGACAATAAACAACAAAAAAGACTGACTTTGGACGTCGATAATGAAGATGGTTGATTCTTGTAAGATTATATGAGAAATTATATCATATCGATAATTATTTAGT
This sequence comes from Argiope aurantia, assembly GCA_026543865.1. Taxonomy (NCBI): domain Eukaryota; kingdom Metazoa; phylum Arthropoda; class Arachnida; order Araneae; family Araneidae; genus Argiope; species Argiope aurantia. Next base: position 932,987 of record JAPMOR010026997.1, read on the forward strand.
AAACATTCATTTGTGCTGTTCATCATATTGATACATTTATAATTTTCTGTTTTATATCTCTAAAATAAAATGACTTAATATTTGTAATAGTACTTAGTAGATACCCTATATAATGATTAAGGTTTATCAGAAATCTAGAATAGCAGCATTTTCGAAATTTAGCTTGTCAAGATCTTCAAAATAGAGTCAAATCAACTGAATATCTTTGTCCCACGACAAATTTAATTCCTATCACATCCATTTAACTACATGTTGCCTGACACAGAGATGTGGTCCATGTCCTTTTTCATCTCTCAAAATGCATTCTAAAAGTAAATTAACAAAACACCTTTGACTTCCATCAAGTGAGTTTAATTGACACCATTATTTTTGATATCCCAATGAGCTGTGAATGACTCAATGAATCCATGGAAGAAATGCAATTTTCCAATTCATGTTAGTTTGATCTTCATAACGTGCTTGTCAATTTTATCTTGTTGTCAATTCATCATTCTTGCATATATTATTACATCTTTGGTACTAGATTACTCCCTATTCATGGAAAAAGAGATGGTAGAGCCTAAAAAGTTCGAACTTCTGCCTGTTGGTTCATGGATTGTATCTTATTTTCCTTCTACCAACCAAAGGAAAATCCATTGGATGCATTTTCCCCAATCCACCATCTGGGGACAGGCTCTTTAGGGGTTACATTCTCCCCCTAGAGAGTTTTT
>JAPMOR010026997.1:935811-972841 GCA_026543865.1 Argiope aurantia
CACACACACACACACACACACACACACACACACACACACACACACACGCGTCTTTATTATTAGTACAGATTAAATATAGCCTTTAAAACTTAAACAATTAGAATACAAAGTTTTCATTTAAGTAATTATAATATTGTCTCAACGAATGATGAAGCCACCGAGTTGATTGAAGTTCATTTGACGTTTACACAAACTCGATCATTGTCAACCCCGATTCAACACGTGTCATTCCCTGAGTCAACAGCATCCTCGTTGTCGACTGTTTGACCATTGTCATGGCAATTAACCAATACATCAAGGAGAAACGAGGCACTTAACGCTTTATCGATCAAGATACTTGCCCATGAATGATGGCTGGTTACCTGGGCAGTTTCGCTAAACGGAGTTTCACTAGAATCAGTGATCGATCTAGCAAAGACTGTTGTTTATAGTTATTTGAAAGGATAATGCATGTGTAAAGCGATGTATTCATAGTTTCAAAATAATTTTAAAATCATTTTGCCTGCTTTATAAGTTAATTCATTTAATTTTACTTTCATAGATATATTAAATACTGAATTCATTATTTTGGAATATTTATTTGTTACATCTACTTTTAATATTACGTATTCTAGTTTTTTTTATTTTTCTCTATAAATGCTGTTGCTAAATACAGTGCAGCGGTAAGCGATGTTCCAATAGTTTTCGTATATTTAAGGGTCAAATTTGTTATCCCATTTTTTCGAGCAGCTCTTTATAATTTGTAAATTCATTTCTGTAAAGGAAGACAGAGAAGACTCGAGGTCTGTTGTATGAATGACAACTCCATGACGGCAGATCAAACAACACTAATAAAGAAGATTTCATTACTATTTCAAATGAGCTAAACGCTAATTCCATAATTGGTGTTTAATATTTAAACCTGTTTTTAGACAATACAACGACTGTTGCATAGTGTTTTATAGGGTGGAGAAAATATGAGAATCTGCACGATTGAAACAATAATAAATAATTGAGAAAAACATAATTCGTCTTTCAGTTTTAGCATAATTCAAGATAATTAAGCCTTAAGTAATTAACCTTTTTTTCTCTATTTAAGGAAGAGTATACTATTCTTATTTGATATCGTTTATTTTTAAGGATCGTTTAAGAAACGAGACATTTAAGTTATAAATAATATGATTAAGAAACATCCAATGAATTTAAGAACTACACTGAATGCATTAAAACATCGGGATTGCAGTAATTAATGGAAGGAGAGGTTTTCTTTCTATTTGAGTGCTTGAGTATTTTGTTCAGATATAGTAACATCTCGTCTGAAAGCAATACTAGGACTACTTTGCAATGGATCTCATAATTTTCAGTCACTTTCAGATAACGAGGACAATACCTGGTACTTCTTTTTTTAACCTCCTGTTTCTCACCAACGGAAGGTGCAGGACGTGAAATTTAACGAGCATAGAACCCACATATTAATTATACCTAAGCGGATTTCGAATCTGGAACTCTCCGGCTCTATTGTTAGTGGGCCGCGGTGGCCTGGTGGTAAGGTCTCGGCTTCGGAACCGGAGGGTTTCAGGTTCGTGACCCGATTCCACCGAAGAACCGTCGTGTAAGGGGGTCAGTTGCACGTTAAATCCGTCATGACCAAACGTCCTCCCGCTGGTGTGGTGTGGTGTGGAGAGGGGGGTGCCAGCTCAGGTGTCGTCCTCGTCATCTGACCGTGGTTCAAAATTGCGAGGTCCGTCCCAAAATAGGCCTAGTGTTGCTTCAAAACGGGACGTTAATATAACCAAACCAAACCAGCTCTATTGTCGAGCCATTACCAGGCACAGCCCAAAGAGAACTTTCTTCAGTTTTTAAGGTCTTAATATTCGATTTTGTTTAATAAAAGATGATTTAATTTTAATTTATAGCTTTATTTTATTTCATGATTTTTAATTATTATTATTGATTTTCATTTTATTTTCTGCTTTCCCTTTATTTCTTTTCCTTTTCATAATAAAATTTAATGCAATTTATTTTGTTAAATTTCATTAAATAATCGAATTACATTGTTAGTTGATTCGAAATTAAGTAAATTCAATTTATTTTTATTTTTATTTATTTTTGTTTATATGTCGGATGTAACTTTTGTTCCGACATGTCCCTGATTAATTCCTAGTTCTTGATAAATAAATTTTTAAAAATCTATTTAAAAAAAACATACCATATTGTCCCCCCCCCTGGAGTTTATCGTTAGTTTGCCCATTTTAAAAATCAGTTTCAAAAAGAAATCTTCAGTTCAGTAAACAGAAATCTGGCAGATTTTCGTCTCATTTCCACCGGCAATCAAAAGGACTAGAAATTATTTAGAACAAATGATGTACAGACGATATATTTCATCGAATAATACAAATTACAAATGAACTATAGAATACTGGCCTACTCTTTATCCAGCAAAAACAAATTTTTCGCCGTATGACCAGCTCGTTTCTTAACGTATACATAGAATAAAAAGAGCTGGAAATTGCATGACCACTTCCCATTTCTCAGGGACTCTTTATAGACTTTTCGCATGTTTCATGCCGATTTGCGCGATCAACGAGTATCTCTAAATTAATTCTCTCTTTTTTTTTTCATATGTTCCTGCTATTTTTTTCTTACTATTTCTCTATAATTTTGTGTGCTCAGCCACTCTGTACAAGAACACAAATGCTAAAAAAATGATAAGACATTCGTTTCTGCCGACAAAAAGACTACGTTACAGTTCATCAACTTTATAACAGCAATTAATTTTTCCAAGAAAAAGTAAAGCTCTTTTTTTTTTTTTCGTAATCACACAAGTAATTATTCGAGGAATACAACACTTATCTCGGTTTATTGAGGTAAAAGAAATGGATAAAAAATGCATTTTCCTATTTAGTTTAGGATGATGAATTGTCGAGTAACGAAAGCTGACGTACGTGATTAAATGCTTCATTTCTTTCTTTCTTTCTTTCTTTTTTCGCTCCCGTAGTAATTCAATTTCATACATGTAGTTGATGTTCATAGTTGCCACAAAAAATTTCAACAACTTTATTATATAGGTAAAAATTAATTTCATGCTTTGTCACAGAATAATTATTAATAAAAATTAAATGAAGTCTTAAAATTTTATGCTTATATTTCAGTTTAAATCCTTTCTGAAAAATATCCACTTAAAAAGCAGGGTGAGAAATGCGGGCATGGTTTATAAATATAGTTTGGCCCTTATGAAATATATTATTGAGTGAAGGAAGTGATTGAAGAATATATTATTGAGTGAATTATTGATTTATTACTAGATGACCGTAAATTAATAACAAGATTTAAAAAAAGTGAAAATCGCAATTATAAAAGGTAGGTATAAATTATTTTTGTATTGAAATATACCTAATACAAAGAGGTTTACTGTTGTATATAAAATTGGCTAAAGCGTGCTTAATTATTTTTCCTTCACAGAAAAAAGTGGTATCATCTGATTAAAATAGTATGTTGTGATATTGTTCGAGATGCTAATGATATTCATATCAAAGTATGACAAACACCAACTAGAAGTCAAAAACAATTTTAAAGAAGCAATCTTAAAGTTGTTATGCTAAAACATTGCAGAAACACCTTTATCATTTGTTTTGCATACCTTTTCTAATAATTCTTTATTTAGTGATTAAATTCAAGATATGTTCGGAACAGGAACATTATTAGTTGTTCGGCCGACATCGCAAAGTTACCATTTTTCCAGGAAAAAAATAATAATAAAAAAATATTTAATTTATAAAAAATTTTGCTGCTTTCTGCAATAAAACTCAGCGAATGGAAGTATCCGTAGATATAAATATTTTCACATATTTTTTAAAATTGTATTTTTGTGCACTTATTTTTTTATTCCAGTGATAAACACCTTGAATAATCGGAACAATAATTGCATACTTAAGTTAAGGACATAATCACGTTATATTCTTCACATCCTTTTCAATTAGACCAATTTCGAAAGCGAATGATCTTATAATGTTTTAACACCCATTCATCCTAATATCCAATAGTTGTTTTTATTCTATGGCTTGAAAAGAATAAACTAATTGATGCGTTTTACTTTAATTCGTCATTTTGGATCACCCATCTCCATTAAAGAATTCGCGTTCCAATATAATCAGATTAGACTGGACAAACTTTTCTGGCTAGTTAATAAACTGACCTTTCCCATTGACTTTGGCTTTCCATTTCATTGGAGGAGAAGGGGAGGGAGAAGAAATTAACGGAGCCCCTACTCGATTAAAACTTTGGAAACACCGAATCGTCATCTCCCAAATGATGGGCCAAGAAAAAGAAAAAGGAACCGTTCCTTCAATTATTGGAACAGGAATGGGTTACGTGCGGTTGCAGTTGAATCGCTCCCTTTAAACACTCCTTTAAATATTCATCGACACAACGGGACTTGCGGTTGCAGTTGAAGGCAGGTGGGGTGTCCTTCCCTCGCAAAGACAAGGCTTTTATGGAAATAAAATCGCCCAGAATTCGTTTGGGGCTATTAAGGCCACGTGGGCTGTTACTGTGTCCACAAGAGAGCACAGCAATAGACTCGCAGGAAAAGTTTTTATCTAACTCTCATTAATCCACCGCTGCTTCTTCGATAACTTCCGTTCTTGAATTTTAAAATAAAGGGTATAATGCTCTCCTTTCATTGGCAGTGGACGAATTCCGGGGAAATATTTGTTCATTCTACGACCAGAAACGTTATTGTTTTACTTCTGGAAGTTTTTGCACCAAGAATTCTCAACAGACTGATTTTTTTTATGTGTAAACTTTAGAATGGGTTATTCGCAACTTTTAAAAATTAAATTTTACTTTCGGTTAGGGAGAAATCTAGAATAGCATTTTAAATTGCAGCAAAAAGTATTTTAAGTTCTCGCATCATTGGAGAATTTATTTAGAAAGAAAACATTAATTTTTTAAAATTTTATTTTATTTCCAAGAAACGCTTCATCAACAGTTTTAAAAATAAATGATAATATCTCGGAATATTGAGAAATATTTTGCATTTTAAACTGAAATTTTTTAATAGAACATAGAAATTATTTTATAAAACATAGTTTTTAAATAAAATATACAAATTATTAATACCTTTTAATTTCGAAATTAGCTAAATATTATGTAGAACTAATAAATAAAAGTTTAAGAACATAAAATTTTTAGGAACTTTTTCAAGTTTTGCTCAAATTTATAGCTCCGTGAGTTTCGAAGTATTTCAGTTCTACTATAAAAATAAATCGATTTTAGAATTTGTTAAAAGAAAAACGTTCAAAGAGAAAGAATACGGACATAAATTTCTATTAACAATGTGGTGGGATTTCGGGAATAAATGGTTTTTTAAATGGAAAGTAACGCTCCTGTCTGCTAAACAAAGATCTTGGGGCTTAACAAGAACAAAACGAAAAAAAAAATTAGTTAACCACTGATTTTCAATCTTAACTTCTTTAAGTAAATTTTAGATATTTCTACAAAATTTTAGTAGTTCTTCTAAATTAAATATGCTTACTATCCTTCTGGTTGGTATTTATTGCTCCTTTTTGAATTGAAGAGGTTCTGAATTTGAATCTTAATCACTTAAATTAGACAATATTCGCTAAAACTTTCAATGAAATATTTTATATAGCTTGGTCTTTTAATAGCTTCTTTATAAGAAAAGTTGGAGTTTTGGATAGAGTTTAGTAATGGAATTTTGAGTACCACTATTTTAGGATAATCAGCAATTTCCTAATGTTTCGCTAATTAAATTCGGGGTTCTGATTGATGTACCTTTAGAGGAGAGAGAAACCAAGTGGGCTAATATCTCGCGCTTTTATGGGATAGTAATATTTAGATTTTCATAACTCACTCTCAATAAAGTAGACTTTTTATTTTATATAAAATGTTAATGTCTCAAGGACTAATTAAATTTAATTCATAGGATCGATAGTTTGTATATAAATATAAAATTTGTTGTTCATTTAAACATTTATTGATTCAAAGTCCATGAAATGATACTTTTTATTACATTTCCATCATTTTCCGGACGCGCATGCTCGAACACATCCACTCTCCATCCACCTACACTCACACCCACTCTCGCATGTGTGTGTTGCTATGTCTCAACCATGTTTATCTTAAATAGAACACAGAATTAATTCCATTCATAATATAAACATTTTTAAAAAAAAACATTTAGAAAAAAAGACAGAAAAATTATTCTTACACTTACTTATCTTTCTAGAAAAAATCTATTTAATTTTTATTATATTTTTTAAGACTTGCTGAAATTGCATTTTTCATGTTTAGTTTGCAATAAAAGTTAATTTTATTTTTTATTTGAACTTTTGACAACGTGACGGCAACACACTGATAAAAAAATAACTCTTCTCATGCACGTATAATATGATCGCGTAGAATAAATTTTATTTTTATTTTGTTTGAAATAAATTATTGGAAACTATGCTAAAAATATTTTTTAAGTTGATTAAAAATAGAAATTTAATTGATATATTAAAAAGCATTGATATTAGATAGTTTTTTTTTTGAATACTAAGAAGGTCTAAAAACCTTTTTTATACTGTAATATTTAGGTGCATAAACGTGGAAAATCTCCCAAATCTAATTTTCTTTTAGTTTATTCATTTTGTTTTTAATATTTTTATTAATAAAAATTTCAAAATAATCATTCCGAGGTGCACATTTTCACCATTCAATGTAGTATATGTTGCAAGCCAAACGGCCTGGACTTTAGAGCATTCTCTCCCTCCCCACCCCCTCCACACACAAATTTTTACTATAAGTAGATATGAAGATTTAGGCCATAGAATAAGCAACTTACATTACAGCGATGTAAATGAGAATCTTTGGAATCACTTTTTAAAGAAAAATCTATCCAGATTGAATTGCAGAACAAGTATTTACATTTAGATATCAAAATATTCTAAGATAAAGCTAATGATATTTAAATGACTTTAAATTAAATATAAGGAACATGATATCATATACTGAGGGAGAAAACGTGTATGGCAAGAATTTTCTATTATAACTTTCTAAAAATAGTTTAAAGACGAGGTTCGATGAATTTTTAATAGTAGCCCAAAAATTATAAAAATTGGACTTGGAAATAAATGACACAATTGGATTATCTACATCATTATGACTAATATTTTGAACTATAGAGGAATTGTCAATAAATACGCAGAATTCGCTAGCAGTTCTTTTTTTTTATATAGATTTAGCATCTAAAGTGTAAACATGTTCACAGAGAGGCAGAATGCATAAAAATGTGTTTCTAAAACGCAGGAAGATCTGAAACGTGGAAATTCGTGAACATTTCATGTTTGCATTTTTTGACTATTGTAATACAATCTCTTTGTGAGCTTCGTATACGAGAAAAAAAAATAAAAACAATTCCTATTCGAAACGCAAGCGAATCCGATACAGCACATGATGGATGGGCTGCGAAAAATTCTATATGCATATTTGGTTTTAGCGAATCGTTTTGACCAATCATTTCAAATGCGTCTCGCTACGTGACTTCTCCCGAATTTGGAGTCCGGTTCGGTTTAGCATTTGCCGGAATTTATAATAGGGCGGAAGAGGGCATATAAATCTCTCCTTTGTTTTAACACTCGTTTCGAGCGGAAGGTTCCGAACCATTACCCGCAAGATCATGCATAATTGAAACTTTCGCCTGACGCTGTCTACAGAGGAGAATTCAGCGAGTTAGACACAATGCAGCTGGGAAAAATGGACCTACTCTGCTTTAAATCGAACATTTTATAAATGTATGGGAAAAACCAAGGCAGTGATAGATGGCGGATTAAATAAAACCTCTAATTTTTGTAAAAATTCTACAATGAGCAGGGAAATACAATGAGAAAAATTGTGGAATAATGTATTGAGCCTCTCATTTTAGGGAGTGTTGGAAAGCATCCATGCCCGTAGAAGTTTTAAATTAAATGCAGATAATACGCATACAAATAAGAATGAAACGGGTGAAAATTTTATGATGAAAGTGGCATTTTTATGACAAGTTTGTGACAAATTTGGAATTATTAATGGAGCTTAGAGCGCACCAAAAGAAAGCTCTTATTCATGTTGTCTGTTAACTGTTAATAACTATTTCTATTGCCAGTTATTAATCGGCATTATTATGTACTTTCTTGCAAATGCGCCAAGTTGGCGAGCGTTGCAGCTAGCTTAGTCAACTTTCAGGATCAGAATTGGAAACGAACGTGATGCTATACTGTTATAACTGAAATAATTCAGTGCTTCTTACAGATGAATAAATCCCTTTTGTATTTTTTCTATACGAAGTATAAAGTATAGTAATCGTCAAAAAGTACGAACTCGAGATTCTGATGACTCTCCACGTTTTAGACCTCTATGAGTTCGAAAAACCCGTTTTTGGCATTCTGTCTATCTGTGAACACGATATCCCTAAAATGTTTTGAGCTAATCGGGTGAAGTGTGGTATATGGTCTTAACACGAAGTTTGTAGATTCCTATCTAATTCTGAACAAAATATGTTCAAAGGAAGTCCGTCTGTTCGGCTATTCAAATATAAGTTAACACGACAACTACAAAACGAACTGAAGTAGATAGATAAAATTGGGTTTAAAGATTTAACATCTGTATCTGTACTTTATTATGAAGTGGATATGATCTACTCCATAATGAGCAGATCATCAGTTACATTATTGTATTTTATAGCTACACCTCAATTGCTAACTTTTAGTTCCTCTGTATTATTAATAGCCATAATCGATCTCAACAGATGTTATTAGCAAATCGTATCTATTTGTATTGACTGTAAGCAAATCATATGTATTTGTTTTTGCAGCCTAAAACTAATCTGGTCTCCCTCTTTTTCCCATGTGCACCAATTCCTTTTTCCTCATTACGTATGTTTATAATTATTTTAAATTACGTTTATATTTAATATTACGTTTATATTGTTGTATCTGTATTTAAAATTACGTTTATATTACTATTTCGAAAAGTTTTAAATCATTATCTGGTGAAGATTTGAATAACTACATATTTTGTATTTTAGGAAAAACGAGGAGAAGTTGAAAGAATATTCAAATTTTCTTAATGTTAAGTTGATGTCTGAATTTCTAAAGGAACCTGCATTTCTAAAAACAGGAATCACAAGGGAAGACACAAATTGGTTGAAGGAAATTTTAAATATTATAATATCTTTTATCCCGGAGAAATATTTATCCAATGCCAGCCATAATAATCAAGACAAGCAAGATATTTAATATTCAGTCTTGGTTATCACCAAAATGAATGATAGATTAGAATTATAAATTTGTATTTCAAAGCAACATTCAGAATAGTTTGAAACGATTAGAAATGAAGTATACAAAATACAGATAAATAATCAAATTGACAAAATTTTAGATTAAGTGAGTCCTAAAATAAGTAAAAGACGATGAATGATGAAGTCTTTTTTTTTTCTTTCTTAATGGATCTGGTGGATTTCAGTCATAGTGGGATTATTTGCAAAAAGAAAGAAAAAAAATAGTCTTCTGAGTGACATGATATGACAGAGTCAGTAAGAGTGAAGGAGAAATAAGCCAGCTTAGCTCACTTTATGAACTTAGACATTATATCAAGAGTTACGGAATAAGAACTATTTTAAAACAAGCTTGAAATTCATTTAAAAAAATCCCGCTTGGGAATATTGTACATATGCGTTTTTGAATAGCATAACCGTCTCTGGGCCAGTGTTGACTTGGCCCAGTATTTGGACATCTAAATAAAAATACTAATATTTTAGATTTACCAAAACTGATTTGATTTAAATACGATTTACGCACTATTGAGTCCAATCTGAAGCTTTGTGTAGGAAAGTTGGTGTGTTCGCAACCGAGAAATGCCATTTTTGATGCTCCTTTCAGTTTGAGTAGGAGTTACATAAAATAACTACGTATATGTTTCAACAATGAAAGACCCAAAAATTGTAATGTAATGTTTTTAATTATAAACTTATAAATGATTTATAAAACTAAGAATAATTTTTTTTTCTCAGTAGCATTTCACTGAATATGAAATAACACTTTTTATTGTGTTTAATTCTTGTCTAATATATTTATCACTTTGAATGGGAATTTGATTATTATTTCTTATTTAAGATCAAATAATTTTTTTGGTCGATCTCTTTGTTTTGGATTTCAAATTATTTTTAAAAAAATACATATATGCGATAATTTTGTTTTCGCTTTGAAACATGAAAATATTTTGCCAATCATTTGATTACAAACGAATTTATTTGTTTTGAAGGGAATTTATGCCGCATGAACAGAATGCATATTTTTCTCCATATTGTAATCTTAGGTGCAAATACACTCAACTGAACATAAACAACAAAAAACACATCAAAATACTGAATAAAGATCCTTTTGCTAGTGGATGAATTTTGATTTGAACATAGTTTTGAAAGCTATGATATCTATACACTTTGTACATTTCAAAAAGAAACGTACTTTCACAGTAATTACAGTCTGAATGCTCTGAAAAAGCAAATGAAATTCGTCCAATATTTTAAATGCTTTATTTTTATATTTATGTGCTAAAAATGAGTACTATCTATTGTAAATCTCATGGTTCTTTGTACCACTTCGATAAATTGTTGCTTCAAAACATGGAAATTCAGCTATGAAACCGAACTGTTTTATTTTAATCATGTCTGACTCTACTGGTAAACAATATTAAATTAATACTGCAGTTGATTTCTCGATTCGCCAAATATTTTTTTCCGATTAAAAATAAAATTTTATGGATTATCAGTTACAGAAATTTTTTCGATCCATTTCAAAACATCTCTTCCTCTTCTGTTCAGTAGCCTCTTAGCCAATGCTATTATCAAAAAAAAATTTTTTTTAATGCATCTTTGCCCGGGAAATACCACGTGGAGGTGGGCTACTCTCGTTCCCCTCCCTCCAACCCTCCCAGCACCCCAGAGATTACTTAAAAATATTTACGGATGGTTCGAAATCAGATGGTCATGTTGGTTGCGGTATTGTCTTTGATACCGACATATTTAGTTATCGTCTATATTCCTCTCTATCTGTTTTATCTGCTGAATTATTAGCCATCTTTTATGCACTTCAGAGGATTTCACTCTCTTCTGATCGTAAATCTTGTATCTACACTGACAGTATGAGTTCGCTGACAATGTTTTCCAACTGTAATAATCAGATTCACCAGGTTGCCTTGGAAATCCATGATCTTCTAAGGACTTTAAAAAAACAGGGATTTTAAGATACTATTTTGCTGCATTCCGAGTCAAGTCGGAATCGCTGGTAATGAGCTGGCGGATAATGCAGCAAAGAGTGTATCTTTGCTTTCACAGCGAGACATCCCGTTCTGTGATGCTAAAAATATTTTTCAACGGCTTCTATACTCACTCTGGCTGGAATCATGGAACAATCATATTAATAACAAACTTCATAACGTAAAACCTATCATTTCTTCCTGGCCTTGCTTACCAGTTCGAGAGCTAAACGTCAAGTTGTCTAGACTCCGCATTGATCACACTCGTTTCACTCATAAACACTTTTTATTTGGTAATCGAGCTCCTATCTGCTCTAGATGCCAAGTAATCTTAACAGTTCTTCATCTTTTAATAGAATGTCCTAATTTTTATCATCATCGTTTGATATTTTTTAATGCTTCATCAGTGGATATGCAAATGCTTGTGGGGGAACATCCCCACAAAAACCTTTTTAAATTTTTAAAAGCAACTGGATTTTACCATTTTATTTAACATTTAACTTTGTTGTTTTTACCTTGTTTACAATTTTAAGGGTTACTGCTTTGCAATTTTATCAGTGTTTACATCCTACAGTTGATTAAATAAAGTCTAAGACTATATTTTAACCATATGTCTGGCGCAGTATAGTCAGATATGGCTCTTGCGCCAATAAACACCAGAATCCAATCCAATCCAATCCAACCCTCCCATCACTGCTGCGCCATCCGCTTTTCAATTCACTTTCGACAAGATGGTGGACATTCGGTACCATGTGATGGACACAACCTTTGGCACCTGATGTTATGGTGCGCTATCTGTTGACGACTCTTCAGTCTAGTCGATAGGTGGTTTTTTAAATGTCACATTCAGGTATATAAAAGTCAATGTCGGGAAAAAAGTATTTTCTTGAGTCACTCTTCTGCAGTGATGTTAGCGCAGAGAAGCTCCAGGTGCAAGAAATGAAGGCAGATGATAGATGTGAAGATAGTTATTCAGGCTATTGCTTGAGTTTGAATGTATGGATACTATTGTTGCTTGCAGTTAGAAAATTTTGTTACTCATTCCAATAAAACTCCGCTTGATGCAATAAACAGTTCGTCAGAAAAAAACAATGCGGAGTGACAAAATTTAGATTTTTTTTAAGGCTAGCTTGACAGGCAGGCCAAGCCGCTCGCACATTTTAAAAATCATGACGGAGTGAACCTCCGGTGCATTCTCCACTGCAGGAGCAGCCAGTTTAACCGGTATTCCCAGTCCTTGACACATCTTAAAGACCATTACGGACTGAACAGTGTGAATGGATGTGCGCTCTGCTGGTTTCAAGGGATTAATGTCCACTGCAACAAGTCCAATGTCGCCGAGTTCTGGTATTATACAGAAAGAGTAAAACATGATGAGAAAATTATAAAGAAATAACAAAGTGCCAAAACAGTCGCAGCAATAGCCACAATCATTGACAAACCCATATTAAAATTCTCAATGAACAGTAAAAAACGCAGATTCAACAAACTACTTGAATTTCAAAATCATAAATGAATTTCAACAGAAAACTGATAATTTCATTGTTTCCTGTGTTGGCTTATTTTTGACACTGTTTCGTATTGTTAGTTATTGGAGTATCATATATATTATTATAAACATTAATATTCAAAACAAAGAATTTTTGTATTATTCTTTTTAAGAAAGTTTCTTTTAACAATGTTAGCTGCTTTGGGATTGTGTTAAAGTTTCTGTAGCTGATAGAAGGTTGATATTATGGATTATATGAAATACTGCATACAATTTCTTTAAAAATTAAAGACTTTTCTTTCAATTAAATTCGTCTTTGAAGCAATTTTGTAACTTGTACCTTTACAGAAAATTGTTTTTTTCTTCCACAAAATAAATCTGGGAAACGAATAAAAAATTGAAAATTAGGATTAGCTCTTAAAATTCATTCTGATTTTTTTAACTTTTCCGAAAGTGAACTTGGAAATGAATAGCATTCATTTTAGTTTCGTAGAATTCCTATATACATAGTTCCGATAACTCATTCTTTAAGCCCAATTATGATTAAAAAATATCAATTAATTTGAAAAATGTTAGAATTGCATTAAAAAATATTTAGTTGGGTAAACATAGATCTCATAACATTTAATACTCTTCAAGCATAGGCATCCACTCGCCATCAAAGGATTCATCTTTTACATATTAATATGCTTAAAAATGTGCGAAGGTTATCAAAGGTGCTTCAAAATTTTTTTCTAACATAGTTGGAACATCATATTGGCTTCACTGAGGTTCTAAAATTGCTTGCAAGGGACTATCGCAATTGGAGATAGGATTCTAATACAGTTCCACAAAGCCATGCATATATTAAATCTATAAAGGATGTAGCTTCTTCCTGCTAGTGCTGAATGGAATTTTGGGAACGGATGGCTCTTTACAATCCATTGCCATGATCTGCACAAGATTCAGGATTATAAATTCCTGGTATAAGATTAAAACAAGACGTAATGCAATTACTAAACTAATCGAATGTAAAGTTAAAAAAAATTGCATTTGAGGAACAACTTTTACATTTGGATGAATTCGAATATTTTTCAAATAATAAAATGTCTTTTAGATCTGAAATGATTAAATTTTGTTAAGACAAACGGTTGGCGAAATATTACCAATAGAAATATCGCCAAAATTGGCACAGATATATTTTACTGAACTAAGATGAGGACCAAAATAAATAGACCGTTTAAAAATTAAAATTATTTCTTTAAGGGGAAATAAAAAAAAATTGTGATTGAAACTAAGAAATATATTGATATAGTAGGAATTGCTCGTACTCATTGCACCAAATTCTGCTGAGATAGAAAAAAAATAGTTCTAAAAAAATTGATCTATATAAATAGTTTTAATTCTTTGTTTAAATATCCTTTAATAGTTTATAATTAAAAGTTTACTTTAAACAAACTAACTGACGGATCTTTCATCGTTGAAACAAATACTCAGATTTTTTTTAATGAACTCCGAGTACATATTAGTTTAGTCCTGTTTTCGAAAGATGGCTCTTGCTGTTATGGATGTTTCATAGTGATAGCTGATTCTGGTGGTTTGAGAGAGGTTAGATATCTATCAATAATATTTAGCTTATATCGCTTTGAGTTTTATAAAAGACTCTGTTTTTTGCTGTGTTGTATATGTCAAATTTTGTGTTAATTATTCAACATTAGCAGGAGGTTTTAATTCAGTTGGTAGAAAAGTGCAGCTGAAACGCGTCGAATGCTTGTAATAGTTTATAATGATATTGCTCCAACTAATAAGTCATGTAGGGTTTGGTTACGACGTTTCCAGAAGGGTGATTTCAGCGTCGAAGATAAACCTCTCTCTGGACAGCCAAAAAAAAATCCAAAGACTAAGAATTGGTGGCATTACTCGATGAAGATCCGAGTCAAATGCAAGAGGAGTTTGCAGAATCGTTGGGAATGACTCAACAAGCAATTTCCGGATGACTGAAAATCAATGAGAATTATTCAAACGATTCTAAAGCAAAGAGGAAAAAGATGTGGTTGCTGTATGAATTGAAACCGAGAGGCGCGTTGCAAAGCGATTTTTCATTTGCAAGCAGCTGATTCAAAGGCAACAAAGAAAGGACTTTTTTAGGTCGGATTGTGACTGGGAATGAGAAATGAGCTATTCTAGATAACCCCTATAAAAGAAATACTACTCTAGGCTCGGTCAGTCGTTGCAATCAACCTCAACATCTACAACAATGCCGAATATTCATAGATCTTTCATAGTTCGAAGATCATGCTGTATATCTGGTGGGAACGTGCTGATATCTGAACTGTTCAACCTGGCGATTCTATTATTCTATTATTATTTCCTGGCGTACTGTTCAACCTGGTACAACTAACCAGGCTACAACTCATTCGTTTGTGACGTGCATGACGAGAAAAATGGCTAGAATTCGGGCAAAGATATGACAAAGTCATTCTTCTGCATGGTGCGAAATTCTTAAAAATATTTAGAAACGCGCAAGTAGGATAATTTACCGCATCCTCCGTATTCTCCGGACATTACTCCTTATGATGGCTAGCTGTAATGGCGGTTGCAGATTACCGGTTCACTTATTTCGCAAAAATAAAAAAAGGGACCCTAACTTAGATGGACTCAAAAGACGAAGCAATTTTTTTAAAGATGGAATTCGAAAATTGCTTGTGAGGTGAGAAAACGTAATAAGCAGCGATAAACAATACATTGAGTAATCACTTCTTCCATTTTGCTCTGAAATAAATGCATTTTTACACCACAAAAAGACCGATCGAGCTAATTTTTACTCCCAGTAGCTATGTCGAAATTAAAACAAGCATCAGAAATGTCATTTCTCTGTTTGTCATTTTTCAATATTCTAACATAAAGCTTTTCTCCATATTGTTTCATGCTGGTGTCAGCAGTGCTTAAATCGCATTTAAATCTGAACTCATTGCAGTCCAGTCAAATATTAACATTCTTCTTTGAAGATCCAGATTTGACAAAATGCAAATACATGCATAGAGAAAGATATCCTGTTGGAAAATCGCAAATGTACAATAAACACTCCCATGAGAGCCTTCTTTTCTTACGAATCTTCAGTGTGTTTTAATAAACTTCTGAGTCCGTAGCACTTGATATAATGTCTAAGCTCGTAAAAAGTAAGCTTATTTCTCCCTTAATCATTATTGATACTATCATTTGATAGCTCTTAGAAAATTATACTTCTGTTCTTTCTACAAATCATGTCATATTACTGAATAAAACAGGGCTTAACTTGAACTGATGGTGTTGAAACCTTGCTAATATCATTTTTAGACTAAATGGCAATTTTTAAGTTGTTCTATCAAAAGAGTTCAGCCATAAATTTCTTGCATTCCTCCGCCTCCTCCCTTTATACACATCTTAACTATTTTATTTCTATTTTATTTATGTGTGTTTCTGTAACTGTTTTATTCGTAATGAAATCACGAAGTAATATTTCCCGCTAGGGAGAAATGTTTTGTTTTTCACGATATAATTCAAGAAATACTTTTTTTCTTTACGCTTTAAATATACCTTCTAGAATAAGTTGAATTAGAATAATTAAAATTCTTAGACTAAGTTTTATTAATTCTTTCAAATAAAGCGTTTCCCCGTTTGATTGCTTGAAAATGATGCTACTAATAATATTTCTCAAAAAAAAAAGAGGTTTGGCTAAATTACATTTAAACACCGAAAATGCATAAATTTCATATATACATGTTCGCTTATATGCTTCTTTAGATAATTATATACAATTCTATTTGTATATTTGACAGTCAATAAGTATACAAAACTCAATTTTTTTTAATTTATTAGAAATATCTTAAAATTATTAAGGATATTTTTTTGTTTCTAATGTTTGAAGGATTCCCCCCCCCTAAATGACTGTCTTGTTTTGACTTAAAAGAAGAAACTAGAGATTCTTAGCAAGTGAATCATTAAGTGTTAGATAATTCAGATGATGCTACTCCACATTTCCATTGTGCTTCTTCTAAAGCATTCTTAATGAAATCACTGGCAATAAAAAAGACCAATCTAGAGTAATGGATCTGAAGACCCTTGCTCTTGGTCGTAAATGTGACGAAGCGCCGTACGTGGTAAAAGGACGCTCAATATTTGTCTTGTCAAGGAGCTAACGACTTTCGAATAATTTCAGCTAGGTAGATGAGTAACAATATAAACTCTCAAGCATTAATGTAAAATATATTTTATAAGCGAATGAATAGAGACGAAACAAAAGCTCAGCTCTTATCCTGTTGTTATGGTAATAAATTAATTAGGATAACTGTATTATGCTGGTAATGTTTATGTTACTTCTCTATTGGATAATTGGGTTTAATGAAGTGCGATTAATTCTTAAGAACTTTATAATCTCTATTAAACGTTTTTATTTCTTTAATACATATTAAAGCATATATACTTAGAATATCTTTCAAAAGAGTTTTTAAATATTATATTTTTTAAAAAAATTTCCCCAAGTTATTTAATGCTTTATTTTTTTATTTAATTTTCTTATCATATGAAATTTAATTTGGAACAAAGCAAAATACTATCTTGCTATATAGTTTAAAAACTATTTTTCTGAGAAATATTCTCATGCATGTATAAACATATATAAATTGAGTTTTCAGTAAAGTTTGTCCTGAATTACAACTGACATCTAACTATCCGAAAGATATCGCATCCTAAAATACAGGGCCATATTTGCTTTAATATAGAAAAGAAATCATCGTTATGAATTTCCATAATTTAATTAAGCATTAAAATACCGAGAGCATTTCAAATACATTTAAATTCGGAAGCAAAATATTACGTTGAGAAAAAAAATCATTAAACATATATTTACCTCTCTGTGTTTTTATAACAATACATGCATTCATTTTTTTTTCACAAATAAGCATATATTTGATAGATTGAAGTTTAAGAAATTAATCAATATTTGCCAAAATTCACCGTCTTCTTAATAGTATTGGCGAAAGCACCTTCTTAAAAAAGAAAATCATTTCCTTGTCTACCTTTCCGAAATTATTGTTAAACACGTAAAACGCAAAAATCCATAGCGTGTAAACGAATACAGTTTGCTCGCGAATATGAGCATACAAATGGAAAAAAAAGGAAATTGACAGATGCACATATGAAATTATCATAAAACTATGTGCACTTACCAGACACTTCAAATAGAATACTAATCGTGCGCATTTCCATCTTATAAAGGATCTTATTATTATTGTTAAATGAATTAGTATTTTCACCTTTTCATAATCTATCAAACATTTTCGAAAATAATCTGAAATAATTTTGTCTATTTATTGGACACTATCAGGAATATTTTTCGTCTATTTTGAAAATTTGTTCCTATTTTTTGAATTTTGTTTTTTGTTTGAAACGTGAGTGAATATATTTGAGCACGTTTGTTTAAGGAAGACAGCCAAAAAAATTTCATGTTTTTTTTTCTTTCTGTTTTCTAATATTCTACTGACCATTACAATTGCTGCATCTTTTTAATAACAAATTCAAATAAACTAATGTTAAATAACAAATTAATTCAATTATAAAACCCTTCTTTTTAACGAGCCACAATAAGAATTGCATCATACTTTTCTTCGACATATTTTATTATTGAAAACAGTTTGTGATGGTTTTCTAATTTTTCTGATTTTTATTTTTACATAATTTATTGTATTTTTGAAAGAAATAAGATATTAATGACACAAAGATATTATTCAAAATAAATAATCCTGTGCGGAAATTTTCCTCTCTCAAATGATCTCTGATGGCTTTAAGATGTGTGCAAGTATTTTAATATGATCGTGGACAGTATTCATAGACTTTTAGATGAGTTATAGCAATTGGAATGCCAAAATTCGTTGAAGTGATAATCGCAATTTGGTTCTAAAAGGAATAAAAAGTTTCTGCATGTTAAATCTGCTGATACAAATTTCGATATTCACAGTGAATATACAACAATAAGAGTGTCTTCTGAATCGGAAAGAAAGTCAATGTGGGATAGACTCCACATTGTCTACCAAATTCTTGTTGTATACCATTGTAAAGCTAAACTTCAAGCAGAAGTTGAGACGACTTCCCCTATTACTATGACGATGGGTAAAGTGATGCGTTGGTAATTTTCATGTATTACATTTGCACCATAATTAACATAGAATTTTTAATTAGTATAATTACATCAGATGCTGATGACTGCAGTGAGTTATCAGTACTTAGTAGAGTATTTTTTATTACAGCTTCACATCGATGTTTCATTGATCTGACGACAGTTTTAAGCTCTTCTTTCGTTATTGCACGATACCAAGAAACAATTATAGTCTCCATCAATTCTCTTTTATTTGATGAATGCTTCACAGGTACAAGAGTTTTCAAACGATGCCATAAGTTCTCAATAATTTTGAGGTCAGGACTGTTTCCTGGCTAAATATTTGAATTTTGCTTTTTGTATTGAAATCAGCATTAAATTCGCTTTAAAATAATATACAAGAGTTTGCATTTTGTGAAATGTAACATTTTTTATAAGCATAAAAAGTTAGAAAATATAACGATTTTCAAAAGTGTCCACAATTTTGGCTATCACTGTATAAATAGAAAAATATTTAAATGATTAAAGTCAAATATTTGTTTCTATTTTATATATATATATATATATATATATATATATATATATATATATATAACTACAAATAAGTATATTGGAAAAATATAAGTGTAATAGTGTTCGAAGAATTTAAAAAAATTCTTTAAAATTTATCTTTTAGCCATTCTTGCATTCAATAGATATAGAAACATAATTTTAAAAAGTATAGACAATATTTTAAGTATTTTAATATTGTTTATTAAATAATGGTGTTCACTTATGTTGAACATGCCATATTTAAATATTAAGGATGTTAAGACATTCGAATTTTTTACAGGCTAATCCTTTTTCGTATTAATCAGATATGCGATAAAACTCTTTTTTAAAATTCTTCTGGAAAGTTTCCATGGCGTAAAATTCTTTAGAATCGACAGCCGAGACATGAAAAGATATGTAAAGAAGCAAAGTCATATCTACCATAGTTTTTTTATTATTAAACTCTATCAAAAACAATTATAGCACAGTTTATATATATTCATATTATTTTATCATACAAGGCGTTGAGATGACGTTTTCATTCAGCACCTCCGTTTTTGGTTTTTTTTTTACAGTATTCTATGCACATCTGAAATTAATAAAATCTTACAATTCTATTAGTATCTCAGCCAACATCATGGTAATAATTATAATTCTTCTCAATCAGTGAAAGCTCTGTTTAAGAAAATCTGTTTTCGCGAACAACATCAGCTTACCCTTTAGTTTGAAAATCGAATAATCTTCAGGAATTTCTGTCGACGTAACAATTGCAGTGAAAAGCAAATTCAAACAAAAGGAGGTAAAATAAAATTTATAAGAAACTGATTCTTAGAATATTTTTTTACTTGATTAGATGGAAAATCTCAAAATAAATTGAAGTAGGGAGTGGGGAGGATTAAAATCAACTCAGTCTGTAATGATTTTGTTGGCCAACAGATGGCAGCGCAGAATAAAGTCAAAATAGATGCAATATCTATATTAATCTACACAGCATGTATAAAATACAAAATGATCTGGGATAAATAAAAAGAAACCTTATAACATCTCTTTATAAAAGTATTTTTAGTAATTAATCATAACTGCGATTCGTCTTAATTGCTGTTGAAATAAATTGCTTTGTTATGTGGTCTGATAAAGGTTAATGACAAAGACAACATTTTATAAAATAATGAATTGTTTAATATGCAATGAATAATGTCTAATTTATCTTTTAACCTGTATTTCTTCCGGTATAATCTTCACAAAAATTCTTCTGTTTTATCAATATATATATAATCGAAAATCGCAATAAAATTTAGCACCTCTTTAAATTAATTTTATTTTTAGAAAAAGCATTTTTTTTTTACAGATTAAATGGATTTTTTGGGATATATTTTACAATTTAGGAGATTTCAAATAATTTAAATTGTTAAATTGTCTGTCTGTCATTCTATAAACTGTTTCGAATGAAAGAAAAATCTAATTTCCTTTTTTTAGGGCATTTAAAATGAATTGCAAAAGGGATTTATAATTATTTAGTAATATCAGTATCCATATTTTATCATTTAGATTGTATCATGTAAAACCTTATAAGTAAGTTTTTTTTTAAATGTTTATTACTACCTCTTTTATTTGTTTTCATGTGTCAATACTTTAAATAAGGAGTAATCAAAAATTATTTATTACAAAATTATACATAAATTAATTTATATTTTATTGTGTGGCTTAAATACAAAATTAAAAGATATGTGTGGCTTTTAAAGTTGTTTACAATACTTCTGTCTGCCAAATTTTCACCAACTTCTATGAAAATGATGAAAATGCGAATCGAGTTTCTGAAAATCGGTGCTCCTTTTCTTTCTTTTGCCCTAAAATCAAATAAAATCGTGTTAGAAGAATTTCAACTTACACTGAAAATGACTATATGCACCTTATACTTTTATAATTTTGTTTTGATGTATTCATATTTTTTAATAAAAACGTTTTTACTTTTTTTAAATAAAAATAAGTTTACTTTTTTTTTAATAAAAACGTTTTCAGTATAGTGATTGAAGCATGTTTTTTGGAATTATTCTTAGTTTCAATACTAGGAGGAATAATACTAGTAATATAATTGATTAAAAAATTTTCTTCCAAAAAATAGGTTGGTTTTTATAATCAAAAATCTTTTCTATTAATTATTGTGTGTATTATCAGATGTGTATTATAAGTAAATGCAGAACCTGAACAATTATTTTTATTACATTTCTAGATCCGACTTACCTGGAATGGCAAACTGATGCTCCCAATGACGGCTGGAGGTGCCAGACCGGCAGCCAGGGCCGCTCCTACGAGCCCGATACCGAGCGGTATCTTCAATAGTTTCAGAATAGATTTGGCTTTCAGAGCTTTGAGACCTAAACCTGCTGATCCAGCGATGCCGAAAACTTTTAGAGGATTGCCACCATACGATTGATATTCTTCTGGATGTCCTGGGTAGTCGTAGTAATCAGAGTTCTCCGGATAATCGTAATAATGATGTCCTCCACTGCGTTTCTGAATGTGGTTCGAATGTGAGTCTGATGCTCTCGTGGTATCTTTGATATCTGGAATGAAATGTTTAACTTGTTTTTTAATGCTTATTCTGAACTTTTCTTATATATATATATATATATATATATATATTTGACAATTAGGAATTAATTGGCATGGAATCTAAGAAAATGTCAATAAGAAAATATTTTAATTTAAAATAAATGGTTTATTGTAGTGCACAGTTTCGTCTTTGTTTATTTTCAAGCTGACACTGTGCCTTTTATTTTCTTACCTATACATAGAAACAAAACGAAAAAATTGTAGAAGAAAAAGAATAATTCTTTTCAACCTATAAGATGTTACGAACATTTTAATTATCCCTGCCGTACTTAAATTATTTCGATAAGTATATTTTGCTTAATCAAAGGAATAAACAATCACACATCACACCACAATTTCTGTCTTTACTAATAATAAAAATGAATGTGTGTGCGCGTGTATATGCATGTTGTGTCAGTATGTATGTGTTTTCTCTCTACAGGACAGACCATAAGACCAAGAGTTGCGAAATTTAATTCAATTAACATAATTATTAAGTTCCCAGGTATAATTATTATGCTATCTTATGAGCTATTATAAAAATATTACAATTTTTTTTACTACATTCCGAGGTGTATGATTGGGCAGACATACATCGGAAAGATTTTTTAAAAATTTTAATTAAAAGACTAAGAAACATTTCGACGTTTTTCCATGGTATATTCCCAAATTATTACACCAAAAAAAATAAACTTTACATCATCTTAAAATTCAAAAAATTATCTTTTTAATGATACCAAAATTTGCCGTTTAATTTTTCGATTTTTATTCAGTTATAAAAAAACATTTTAAACATATTTTTTAACTATGCATTTAAAATATTCGAGAACTTCCATCTTACATGATAAAGGACCGAGTGGAAGAAAATGACTCGATATAAACTTCACCTCAGAAAATAAGAAGACTGAAAAGAATAAATGTTAAAATATTCGTCATACTCGAAGTGACACGTCAAGACGCAGGAGTAAAATTATCTATGTATCATCTTGAAGCGAGATAATAGACAAAATAGTAAATTGAAGACAACAAAATCTGAAAGTTACTTTTTTTCCCATCATTACATGAGAGAGAAAAAAATTTCTGTTCGGTTGATAATTTTGCAATTGATATAAATTCCGTTAATCAAATTTTTACAATTTTCTTTGTAGTACATGTTACCGTGTAGTTTGTTATATTTTATTATTAGTTATTGCATTTTATTAATCTCTCTGTATAGAGAAACTATATAAAGCATAATTATTTATTTCATTTAGATTATTTTTACTGGATATATATGCCAAATAATAAGTTTTAGAAATTAGCTGTTTGGCCCTGATGTTTATCTTAAATAAACCTGAATTGGTGAATTAATAATATAGCTATTTTAAAAAGTCACAGAATTTTTGTTTTGCGTTCACTTTTTAAAGAGACTATCACATTTCATATTTATCTCATCTCACACAAACACTTGCTGATCATTACATTTTCCTAGGTTTAGTTTGCAGTAAGAGTTAACTTAATCTCCCAATTTGAGCTTTTGTCAATGTGATAGCAAAGTGCTGATAAAAGTTAATTTTTCTCACGTACTCATAACGTTCTCGTGCAGGTTAAATTTTATTTCCATTTTGTTCGGAAAAAATTTTTAGAAAATATTATTAAAATATTTTTTTTAAATTCATTAAAATTAGAAGCTTAATTTATAGATTAAAGCATTGGTATCATTGGAAAATTTTATTTTTAAATTTTAAGATGATGTAAAAATCTATTTTTGTTATAATATTTTCGGAAGTTATAGCTGAATTTATAAAATTTAGATTAATTTTTAATTAATTAAATTATAATTAAAATTTTTTAAAAATCTCCTCGAAGTGCACATTTAAATTTGCCAAAGTGCACCTGGGCAGAGTTTGGTAGCTCTAGGTCATATGTCTGGCGTATAAAGTGCCAACAAATACGCACACATACAATCCCAAATGCATATGCATTTAAAAATCAGCCTTGTAGAAACTCTGGTGACTGGTTGTCGTATTTTCTTTATGGAAAGTTCTATGGAAGGTGGATGGAAAGTTCTAAAATCGCTCTTTGTAACTTTTTCGTATACGAAGTATAGAAGAAGTATTGTAACTGTCAAAAAATTCGAACTCGAGATTTAGACGGAGCTCCACGTTTTAGACCTTTCTCAGTTCGAAAACGTATTTTTGGAAAATGTCTGTCTGTCTGGCAATCTATGACAAAGATAGTTCAAAAACGTTTTGAGCGATGTAATTTGGCATACGGTCTTAACAATAAATTTGTAGATTTCTATAAAATTGTGAGCAACATACATTCGGAGAAAGGCAATCTGCCCGGCTGTTCGAATGTAAGTTAACACGTTAACTACAAAATGAAGAGAGCTAGATGGGTAAAATTGGGTACTTGGATTTAGCATTTATAGTGTAGATGCTGATCAAATTTTGAACCAAATCCAACAAGGGTTGGCTCAACTTTTCTGTAGTTTCAGAATCATGCGCATGAAATTTGATATGTAATTTTTTGACTACAAGTATAGCTTTGTGACAACCTTTTGTTTTTGAACGGTTGGTAGAAACGCGTTTAGAACACAAATTCAATTTTCGGATAATATTAATAATAACGCCAGGGATTAATCGCCAAAAATTCATCAAGAATGAACTATATATTCAGTAAAAATGTTAATTCTCCTCAACAATTAATCTAAATTAAAGTTGTCGTATCGTTCTATATTTCATAACCATTGTACGCCAGTGTCAAGCAAAGCATTATCTGGGGCAATACAAGATACTTCAGTGTTTTAATATAAATTATTTTACGGTTTAATATGAAAAATAAAATTAAAATAATTTTACTTGTTGATTCCCTTCCCTGGATGAAGACCAAATTCATGAGGAAAAGAGTTCCGATGGTCAAATATATCTTCAAGAGAAGCATTCTAAAGAAAAATAAAAAGACATTTGAGAATACGCATGAAAAAAATTATTTAGCGCCAAATACAATATTGTGATAAATGTAAAAAGAATTGAACAAGAGAATTTAAATCTATACAAAATATTTGTGAATAGGTTTTATATAATTTACCCATTTGAGTGAAAAAATACTAAAATTTACTCAATATTTAATATTTTTCAATATTTACATTCAGAATGTACATAATTTTGTATAATTATTTCTTTGAAAGTATTATTCTCTAAACGTTTCTGCTTTTTTATTCAAACCTTAATTTGGTTATTATAATCGACAACGTAACTCTGCGCTTGTATATATATTTGTTTTTAAGCTTAATATTTAAATGCAAAATTTAAAATAATAATCTGAATAAAAATGAAATTATTTTCTCATTTACTGCAAAAAAATGCATAATTCAATTCATTGGCCTATTAATTCTGCATTTATTGTTTATATTTATTGAAAAATATCCCTTTGAGATTTCTTTTTCAATGACAATTTTTGTTAATATGTAATAATTCTAAACACTTTTGAAACCAACTTTTTGTATATTGTAGTCACAATTTTTTTTAGGCTTGCATTAATGCTATAAACAGCATATAATATTTGAGTAATTTAATTTTAATGCTTTAGACAACTAAAAAATGAAAGTATAATTTTTTTAAAGTTCATTGTGGCTGCAGAAAGAAGAGGTCTAATGTCGTCTACTGAGTGGGAAAAAATATGCCTTTATTATTTTAACTGGCAATAAAAGAGATTGAAGGAAACTTTACAAGAATAGAGCAGAATAGAGCAGATATTAAATAGTGTAACATATAAAACGAGGTTTGACTAAAGATATAGCGACAAATATTAATTTCATTTTTGAAAATCTCGTAACATACAAATTATTTTCGAACTTAAAAGAGGGCTGAAAACATTGATTCTATTCCAAAAGTTTCAAAATCGAATCGACATACAACAATATTGATTTCACTCTTGGTTCTAAAAATTACAAAATGTATTTATTCTCTTTATTTTTAGGTACTGACAAATATTATTCTTTAAGGTATTTTCTTGACAACACTTGTTAATCTCGCCATTTAGGATTTCTGCTATAACTTAACTTTTTAAAATATTGATGCAAATGATTAAATGTTGATTGCAAACATTTATTTTAATAATGAGATTGATCTGAGATGTGTTGCCACATTTAGAAGTATGAACAAAAATAGTTATTATTATATTTAAATATTATCTCTACGATTTTAATATTTCATTAACCATTGGTTTTAGAAATATTGAGTTTCAGCTATACTGATTGGGAAAAGCTGTACAATGGTGAAACAATTTTTGAAAGCCCCTACTTATTTAAAAAATTATAAACGGAAATTAGCCAAAACACAATGTTTATACCAATATGTCACAAGTCAAGGACGTCGAGTAGTTTCATTTTGAAATAGAATGAGCACCTTGTAAGGAGGATAATTGCAAAAAACGTTAAACGTTAAGTGAATAGGTAATAAAGTTAGGTACCTTTATTGACTACGTGAAATTAGGTAATAAAGGGCATGCGCAGTTACGACTCCAATGAAAAGAAGTTGTCTCCATAGCAAAAAACAGAACTGATAAGTCGTGCGAAATAAATTTAAAAAAAAAAAAGGAATCGTCTCTAATTACATATTCGCCTACAGGAAAGAAAAATAATTTAAGTATGAATTTTTAATTATTTTTCTACTCTAATCAAACTCATCCAATTCTTGAAAATGAACTGCATTTATTAATCTACTTTGCTAAAAGAGTTCTTTAAGTGGCTTTGAAATACAGAATTTCTTTGTAAATGTCCGAGATAAATTTATAAATGAAACGACCTGCGCATCAAAAGGTTATAAAGATATTATTCCATTAAAAATAAGCAAGCACATTCCACCTCCTTAAATCAATTTTTGAAAGCGCAAATCATTATATATAGAAGTTAACTATGCAAAAAAAAGTTTGAAAAATAATTAAATTCACAAACAGAAAAAAAAAATTATTCATAATTTTTTTTTCAGCGTCGACTGCACTCTGAGCTCAATGAATCTAAAATTTTATAATACATCGAATAATAAAATATATCTATGACTAAGGCTTTTTAATATTTTAATTTCTATGAACTATCATTTAATAGATCCATAAAAAGTTTTCACACATATTAGAATTTATAAAGTTAACTTTTCACAAAACTGATGTGCCTGTTGTGATGTAATTTCTTTAATAAAATAAATTTATTCTTGATAAAAGAATTTTTCTTTGGGAACATTTAAATTTATTTCAATGTTCCCAATAAATTTATTCAATGTTCCCAATAAATTTATTTCAAAGAAAAAATATGATTACTTTTTCTTTAAAAAAATAATTAATTAAAAAAATTAAATTAAATATTGAAAATTTTAAAATTATTAAACTAATTTCTATCATTATAATGGCATTTAAAACGTTTCCTCTATTAATTATTTATGTATTTACATGATTGATGAAATTGAATTCAATTCCCTTTATTCTTATTTAATTAACTATTACTTTTTATTTATTTATCTTCATTTATTTTTTTTATTTGTGTAAACATTATGATTAATTTGATCTTTTATTATAAACGTTTTCTATTTCAGTTGTCAGTGCAGTGACATTAATAGCTAGAATGAGATCACGTCAAACGAGATTACAACAATCAGAATATATCCATTAAAGCGTTTTACATTATGTTTATGTTAATTTTATATTCCTTTATATGCTTATATAAATTAAAATTCTAACCATGCAATTAATAAAAATATTTATAGAGTAAAGATGTTGCAGTGATTTCTTTTAATTAAATAGTCAGAAAAACAAATAAATATGATGATAAATTGTTTATACTCATAAAATGTTAAAGATATTATACACCATTATTTTTAATGTAACTATTGTACACATTTTATAAAATATTTAAATTCATTGTAAAATATTTAATTAAAAAATAAAATTCCTAGGATGACAAATAAACAACTGGGCTAAAACAAAATTATTACAAATAAAAATTACTAGGTCGAGTGCCCTGCATTGCATCGCTTAAGATTTAAGTTAAAGGCAAATCTAAAATTTGCAAGAATGAAAAATGCAGTATGTTTCACTAAATATAAAATTTTATTAATGAATGAATAAGTAGCCAAATTTTCAATAAAACGATACCAAAATACAGAATAAAAGCAACTGACTTACCTTAAAGCAAACTAGCTGGAAACAACAAATAATTTAACAGGCTCGAAAATTTCGCGTCTCTTTCCAAGAGGGGAAGGGGAGTAAAAAAATTATGTTTCTCTTGCCCTTCATTTATACTTTTTGGTGGAAATCTATGACCTGGTTTTATTCTGAAAAATAGGGTGTTAGTAGCTCATATTATTTGCTGCGTCAAACAAGGAAAACACTTGAAATCAAAGGACAAATGTGGTTTGAAAATTGAAGACATGCACATTTCTTGTAATTTTCGGACATAAATTGGTAAAAAGAATTAAAATAAAAAATCCAATTAGTTTAATGTTTTAAAACATATATTCGTAATGTTTGATTTAAAAATGCCGGGTGAATCAAGATCTTCTCTCTTACTCCCAAATAAAGATCACGCATATATAATTAAATAAATTATAATTAAAAAATTCTTTCTTTTGTATCTTAAAATACCTTAGAAGTATTAAAATAACCTTTGGGGTTAAAGGTTGTTCCTGATATCTTTTGACTTTTTATTGGCCTGGATACTTTTTATTATAACTGTGTTCCGAATTTCCTAAATTTTAATAATATCGCAAATTTTTAACGTCAATTTCTTTTAGTTACTTTTCATTTCTTAACATTTTTTCTTTTACCTGTTAAAAATAAAAATCCACGAATTCTACTAAACATATTTTTTTATAAAGAAAGTTTCAATATTTGATATCATATAATTTTAAATGTATTCTTTTTTTAGAATAATGTTATAAATGGCTGGTGAGCATTAGTGGTGATAATATGTAATTGGAATTCATGGATCCCAAAGGCTATTATCTCCGAGTTCTACAGTTGTTGAAAATAAGTGGCATTTCCTTTAAACGCTTTTTAAATCTGAAATGTGCCACATTGTATGCGATTTGAGGATAATTTGTTTTCATGTCCTTTCACAAGATGTACTTAATTGTAATAAGTTCTAATCCACACATTGTGTACATGAAACTTTCTAATAGAGACAAACCAAATAGCTCTGAATAAACTCCTGTCAAATATGGCCACTATTAAAATTGTAAATTTTAAATTCGCCTCTTTTCTAAATTTTGCTACACTGTAAATTCCCTTTTTTTTATTTCGCTTCACAATATTTCTTCTTTAATTTCAAAAATGAAAGAAAATCAAGCGATTAAATATTTTATAAAATAACGAAAGCAATTTGAAATTCAGGACAACATTGTAATCTATCATTAAAAATTCTGTTAAAAAATACTTTTAAAAATTGCTACAATTTACGAAAACTTTACATGTCTCTTTAATTAGTATCAATAAAAAGACATTTTTTTATAATTTTGTAAAGATGTAAAATTTACCTTTGTGCACATAATATTTTCGAATGTTAGTATAACGCCAGAGCACTCACATGTTCATACATGCACACCCTTTCATCTTCATTAGTCGTAGAGATTTACTAATCCTGTAAAATTCATCTTGCAGTAATATTTACCGAAGTGATCACAAAAAAATGCCAAAATTTCAATTAAATTTTAATTAATTTAATTTTTTTTAAAAATCGACCCGAGGTTCATATTCTCACCTTCCAAAGTAAACATGGGACAAGTTTGATAGCTCCGAGTCAAACGGTCTAGCCAACACACACACACATACACTTTAATCGTTATTATTATTAGTAGAGATTTAATTTGGTCATTCTATCTGGAACTAATGCATCTACCGAAAAAAAATTATACAGTTAAATGGGAAAAATTAAAACACTGTTAATAATCAATTTTTCCTTGCAATATTTTAATACTCCTGGTATTCTTCATAGTATTCTAAAGCCTTCTCTAGTACCTAATTTTTTATAATTGTTTTATTTTTTTAGTCATAATATACATTATCAAGTCCATTCATCCACATTTATGGTACTCTAGATATTTTTCCTTCTAGTTTTGACTATTATTTTGTTATATTATATGTATTCATATTCTGTCATTTGCATCTTTCCAGTTGATGTCAGTGAAATTTTTTTAATAAAGTACAACTATATCTATACTAAACCGGAAAGGGGCCACGTGAACTTTAGAAATATAGCATTTTTTAAAAGT
Source organism: Argiope aurantia (assembly GCA_026543865.1). Taxonomy (NCBI): domain Eukaryota; kingdom Metazoa; phylum Arthropoda; class Arachnida; order Araneae; family Araneidae; genus Argiope; species Argiope aurantia. Next base: position 966,053 of record JAPMOR010026997.1, read on the forward strand.
TATTTAATCTCCTATTGTAAATTTTTGAAATTTGTAATATTTTTTTTAACGAATCAAAATGTTTTTTATTATTATAATGCTTACATCACATTATTTTACTAATTGGATATTATTATTTTAAATTTCATAACACATGACACAAAATTTAATTGAAATGCTCTATACGGCATTCCTTTGGACATTTAACTTTTAAATCTGGCATCTAACTACTTGTTGGGTGGTTGATCTCGCAAAAAAGGATATTCTCAAACATTAAAAACATTTAAATTAAAAGTTAATAGATACAAAGCTTAATAATTTCTAAGTTCTTTCAATCACTTCGGAGAGTATTATTGCACAAAACGCATTTTTATACCATTATGAGATTTAAAATATTACTTTTACAATGATGCTACTTTTATTAATGTATAATATTTTAAAGAATTTATTAAATATTCAAAAAAATATTTTGTTTATTTTACGCTATTACTTTTCAATATTTTAGTAACTGCGTTTATATACCTGAGCTTTGTGATCTTATTAAATGTACAGTTTTTGCACGCTATTATTGCCATAATTAAAGGTATATTTTAAAAAAAAATAGACGAATCAGCCTAAAAGATAATTATGTTACGATATTTCGGATAGGGAGTTCGAATCTCCTTAAATTTTACACACCTTTTGCCCCTCCCCTTTCTAAGGTATCCCAGATTCCATCTAATGAATATAATCGTATTCGAAACAGAGATGTCAACGGTCTTTATCGCAAATATCCGCTTCTATCGGCATAGATTTCGAACATCCGAATTCTTCAGTTACACCTAGCTTGTAAACACGAGGAAAAGGAATAAACCCAGTATTTGCTTAACCTTACTTACATCCGACATTCGAAACCTCTTTGAGAAATCCATCATTCTTTGGCCCATATTACTCGGGTTCCTTCTTATTTATTTGCAGCTTCCTAAAGAATGGATGCATTATGCCTTATTATGTTTTATTGAAATTATTTTTAAATGGTGCAATTTTCAGGAAAAATCAAACATTTGTGTTGTCAATTAATAAACGCAAATAAATTTAAATGAAGTAATTTCGTCTCTATTAATAATAAAAATGAACGTGTGCATGTGTATGCGAGCTTGTGTATTGGAGCTCTACTGGCCAGACGATGTAAATCATAGCACCAAATGTGACATATGTATACCTTAGAGAGTGAAAATATGCACCTCGGAAGGATTGATATTCTAATTAATTGAAAATTAATCCAAATTTTGGGGGTTTCCACCATAACTTCCGAAAATACCATGGCACAAAAATAAATCTCATACTGTTCAAAAATTTAGAAAAAAAAATTCTTTTTAACGATGCCATTTTAATAATTGTGCAGATGCTTACAGAATTTTGGCGATTTTTTTTAAAAAAATATTTTTTACCTAATTTCCAACAATAGTTTTCATTGTTGTCTTGAAGTTCAATCGATTTTCGTTGTTTCCTCACTATCTGACATACCTGTCAATGTCTTGTAGGTTTTGACAAAAAGAACATCCGGTCAAAACAAAAAAAAAAGCGTATATTTTCACTTGCATTTATACTTGATCAGTGAACTTAAAACGATATGTCCGATTAACTATGCTTGCAAAATGGCAAATTTAATAAAATGAATAAAATTGACGAAATCCGTTTTCCTTCTTAATTGACTGTTTTACTGTCAAAAATAGAGGGCTGGGGGGATTATTACAGATGATGATGAGATTTTAGATGAAATAATAACTGGAAAAATCGTTAGGACACTTGTTTTTGGAGAACTGGTACTTTGATTTTGCCAATTGTTTTAAATATTTAAATAATTGCAGATTGTTAATAAAGTATAAGTAGAGAAAAAGAATAATTCTCTCTCTATATATGGTAATAATGAGTAGAAATTTTATTTAATGTAACTGCAATAAAACTTTTACTTTTCAGGCACTAAACAATCTACAGCACCTTTTCATTTCAAGCCTTCAACTTGTGATGAAAGTAAGATATATTTTAAGATTTTTTTCAGTTGTCTTTTTTTAAACATATGACTAAGCAATTCTTCAAAAGTACACATTGAAAAAGTGTCAGATTAAGCAATATGACCATTCTTTGAAAGAAAATAATGAAATAAAAGTTCAGATAAATCTAATTTATATAACTTGAGAAATCTATTGTCAAATACTTGGAATATGCTTTAAAGCAATGATTTTATTATACTTTATTAATATTATTTTACTAATGGCCCCCCTTTGCCGGAAAAATTGGTTATATTTGATTTCAGTTCAATCGTTTTGATATAACTTCATGTCTATGATTCCGCGAATTTATCTGACATTAAGGCCATGTTACTTTTACTGGATTACTTATTTATTGTATACATAAGTCTTTCTGACGGAAAAGTCTCAATATACATTATAGTGTTATTAAAAAATATATATCTACTCATCTATCTTCCAAATTTCGTGATATTTTCACTTCCCTTTTTTATTTATCTTCTAAACTGCATAGATATTAAACAGAATCCTTATTCCTTAAATTTCAACAATCGAAGCAAATCAAGTGATTAAATATTTGATGAAACAATGAAATTGATTCTAATTTCAGGGCACAAGTGTAAACTATTGTTGGAAATTAAGCAACAAATATTTTTTAAAAGATGCTAAAATTTAGCAAAAATTTCAATGATTGCTAAATTTATATAAATAAAGAGAATTTTTAAAATAGCGTGAAATTCATTTTTATACGGGGGAATGTTTTCGGAAATCATCACGAGAAAACGGCAAAATTTCAGTTAATTTATAGTTAATTTAAATAGCAATTAAAATTTCAAATATTCGCTTCAAGGTGCTCCACCCTCCAAAGCATATATTTGCCAAATTTGGTAACTCCAAAAGTCAAATAATCTGGACTTTAAAGTACCAATGCGCGCACACACACACACACACACACACACACACACACACACACACACACACACACACACACACACACACACACACACACACTCACACGCACACACACACATTCATCTTTATTACAAATAGAGATAGAAATCATACTGATGCTCAATTTTTTTTTTCAGATTTAAAGATGATTTAAACTTGATTTTTGTTATTTTTTTGCATTTGTTCATACATCTTCATCTTGTTCATACATTGATTTTTAAGGGCTATATTTCCTGTCTTTTGCAAGCGTCTTGAGTATGCAATTCATAGGTATTAAAGTATCTGTGGCGAAAATAATTTTTTCATGCAACGTATTTTTAAACTTTCATTTGAGCCCCATAATAATTCTCAATTATTATAGATTCTAAACAAATTTTCCTTATTTTCTGTGGATCGAATAATTATAAATTCAATTCTGGTAACATAAATTCGCTTTTTCATTGAACTTCACGATTTTTTTACAAGCCAGGTAAGAATACATTTTAACTTATCTGAATTATTATTTGCCATTATACCAGGATATGACTTTTGTTCAAAAATGACGTTCAGAGCGGAAAGTCCAATGAAATAGTTCTTTGCCTCAACGCGTGCGCCCTGGCACTTTCTTGAAGTTATGTAGGTCAGTAGTGCCGGCTTCTACTTCGACCTCCAAGGGCTACAACAGAGATACGGAAGAGGGTGTTACGGAACAATTTGCTCTTTATCTAAATTCAAATGACTAAGATATTTTTACTCTTGATTAAATAATCCATGCAAATAGAAATTAAAGTTGACATAAAAGATCAATGAATAAAATCTGTGAAACTACTTGAAGAGCACTGTAGGTTAAGAAGAAATTTCAGGTACATTGGAATTTATTTATTATTGACTTTTAAAATGGAATCTTCTATTCATTAATTTCATGCAAAAGTATAAAAATATACCTGCAGTATTTTCACTATGTTTTTAATTGCACCTCAATCTAGTCACATCGCGATCTTTTCTTGTTAAATTCAAAGTTTCACTATTTTACAAAGTTTCTTTCTGAGAATCAATAATTTCAATTTGAAATTTTATTTAAAGTTTAAAAAAGTACATGAAAAAACTAATCGCGATTCATAATTTGGCAAATGCATTTCGATTTGGTTTTTAGAATTTTCGTTTATAACTTGCCTCAATTGCCCTTGTTTTTGAGTAATCTGTTTTAAAAAGCAGGCAATAATTGAATCTAACCTAAACAATAATGCCGGATGATATAAATAATGTCAATACCTTAATAAGATATTATAATTTCTATTATGCTGTTATATTTCTATTATTCGCATTTCTATTAGCGCTGTTTATTTAGGATTAAACTTTGTATTCGTAACTTTGTAATCGTAACTTTGTAATAACCGATGCATTAAGTAGTTAAGGGAGTGGAAATTTTGGGATAAGGTATTATACAATGTCTGGATCTATAATTAATTGTTTTGGAGAAAAATTACATAATGTTTAAATCATTTTTCTTACTTAAAATTAAAGAACGTACATGTTCAATAAATTATATTATAATAATGATTTTAGCATTAAAGATTTACAATAATAAATGCCAAATACACAATTAAGAATATCTTCAATCGAAATAAAATTTCTAAAAAAAGAAAAAAGGAATGTCCCAAATATACATACATTTGTTTTTGTACATAAACAAAAATAATAATTCCTTCTACTTCTGCTTAACATTTATAAGAAATAATCTACCAGATACTTTAATAAAAGGACCACAATTCAGCATTAATAAATATAGCATAAATGGATGAAAATTCATAGTTCGAATTCCATATGGTAATACATATTTGAGCTTAATTTCGAAATAGAGATTATCAATTTTTTATATCTCGCTTTGATTAAATAATTTTAAAGATATTCTTACATGTCAAAATTCGTTTCAAAAGTACAAGTCATGCACTCTTTAAAAATATAAGGAGTAACTTAACTTCGAGAGTGAGAAGCAAGTTCAGACGCGTAGGTTTCCTATTCAACGAAAGCAAAGAGAGCAGAACCTTAGTTATCGAATATGAAGGAAAAAGAACTGTCGTTTAGATGCAAGGAGTTGAATAAGGAGTTCAGTCAGTTTTCATAATCATTTTGATATTAGTTAACACTGTTAATATCTCTTATCTTATTCTTCATTTAAATTCCAGCTTCCTTAAATTCTAAATGAGTTATATTAGATTGATAGGAAATTAGATCGGATTAAGATGGGCAATTTTTAAAGTAAAGAATTGAATTGATGAAAAAGATTAATGCTTAATACAGCTTTGTCACTTCTTTGTAGAAATTTTCTATTCCTGCCTTGAAAGTTCTTTCGGCTTAGATATAAAACATTCATTTCCTGCGGTTGCTACATACCTTATTACAATGACTTATTGCAATTTTTACTTACTGTAGAAGTTTTTGCAGTTTAGAAAATGCTGTAAGGATTAAAACAAGCAATAATGCGAGAGAACTCTGGGTCATAAAATGCAAAAAAAGAGGAATTTCTTACCTAAAAAAATTTATGATTTATGCTTCTATAGAAAGAGGTATAATTCACCAGAAACATAAGTTGAGTAGAGCATTATCTATTTGATAGATCATCCCATCCTATCTATAAGCATAGGTTATTTTAGTAAAACCTCTTTCACTTTCATGAATGATAATAAACTATTATCATTTAGGAAGTATGGTTTATTGTATATTAGATAGTGCAATTTTTTTTATAGAATCTTGTTTTCTTTTCTCTCTCTCTCTTTTAAATTTAATCAGAGTATTTGTTGTTTTTATAGCATTATCATCAAGGGTTTATTTTAAACTATAAACTAACTCAGATAGACTTTTCTATGCGTTTCGAATATTTCATTACATTTTATAGTAAAATTTCTTACTTATTTCCTTAATGATATGAAGTGGATTTATCACCATAATTATCTTCATCCTTTTCCATTGGCTAACCATGTGTTCCATTGTTCACAAAATTAAATTGATTCCGTTTCGAATTTTTTTAAATCATCGTTGGTATTGATTTCGCTGGGCATTTAGATTTACTGAACAAATATTTTCAATAATTTGTATAGCATTTCTAAGATAAATTTATTTAGTGCTATATGATGGATATATAATTCATCGTGTCTTCCATAAAAATGAAATGAGAAAAGGGATTTCATCATTATAGAAAATACAAAATTAAATATGGCAGTAACATTTTAATGAATTTTGATGCATTTTTTAGTAAGATAAAATTCTGCATTGCTTTCCGTTTAGCATTATATATTACTATTAATCCTAATTAGTAAAATTTCTATTAAAATCAATTCCTAGTTAAAAATATGCAGCAATCACGCTTTACATCTTTATATATGTGTTTCTCCAGGAATCATGGGAGCCAAGTACTCGGTGGAGAACCTGCTCAAGTTCTCGGACAGAGGAGCGTCCAGCCTAGCCACTTCCCTCCTGGATAAGATTGTGAGCAAGGAGGAGGCGAACCAATCCCTCAGTCCGCTCTACCTACTGGCCAACTTCAAGAAATCTGGCTCGCTCATCGAGCGCTACCTGCTCGAAGGGCAAAAGGAGCTCGAGAGCATTGCCCTCAACGAGCTAAAGCAGTACATGTACAAGGATGGAGAATTGGAAATGATAGAACGGGAGAATGTTGACGAGGTAAACACCTTGAGCTGCAACATTAATACATGTGTAACGATATCTTTTCATTTAAGTTGAGTCTTAATTAATTTCCTATTTCTTAAATTAATCCACTTTGTTTCATTCTAAAATATTGCACTCACTCTAAAACAGTACTGACACTTTAATGTAGTAGCAGTAGGGCAAAAGGAGCTCGAGAGCATTGCTC
>JAPMOR010026997.1:972851-1003214 GCA_026543865.1 Argiope aurantia
TTTCATTCTAAAATATTGCACTCACTCTAAAACAGTACTGACGCTTTCATTCTCACACTAAAAGTCAAGGAATATAAATCCATAACACCAATGCATTTCTTTCAATGTTATCTAAGATTCCCTTTCCTAAATTGATGCGTGTTACAGAATTCCCTATTAGAATCTGTTAGTAAAATGATGTGAGGAAAAAGTTATGTCACTTTCCACTTGTGTCCTGGTGTGAAAAGAAGCGTTTTTTCAACGGTTATTCCCTTTTATAATCATATTCTCCAGTGAAAAAATAAAATGAAGTTTGTTCTAAAAGTGTCTTCTTTTCGACAACGCGTCTGCCAAAATTACATTGGATATATGCCGCAAAAAACCTTAACAATATATTACATTGTAGTGGAATGAAAGTCATTATGATCCGTGCAATGGAAGGAACAGGACATATGTTTTCGGGAACATTTCTTTAATGATTACATTTCACACAAAACACGAAGACAAGACATTCACGCGTGCACTTAACAGAACAGCATCATCTCTCATTATTATTACAATCGAAATGCACTATGGGATATGTACCTAATCAGGCAACGCTATCTATTATCCAAAAGAGAAGACAGAATAATGCAACTGCTACAACATCGGTTTTATTTTGCATATTGACAAAAGAAAACTAGATTGTGTTCGTTCTGCTTTATATTACCCTTTTCAGTTTTTAACTTTTGTTTGGTGAAGCAGGATCCAATATGATTCTGGTGCCATTCAACGTTATTAATAATTTACCTAGTCGGTTTACGAAATTAATTTCATGGTGTGAAAGGATTAAAAATGCATGTGAGTCAATTATGCGACATTCATCATCAAATATTAACCATAACATCAGTGAAAGTGGGAGCTACAGCTAATAATTAAAAGAAAAAAAAAGATGAAAAAAAGAACAATTGGGAAAACGGTTATGCATAGATTAAATTAAAATTTATTTACTTTTATACTATTGATATGTAAAGATATCAGGTAAAAATATTTCTAACAAATTATTCGTTTATCAAATTTCTATTTTTTAATGAATTAAATATTGTTTTACTTTCATAAACCATTGTTCGTCTCCAGTCTACGAAGGAGCAGAAGAGTCGGAAGGTGTGCTGGAAGCTGGACAAGCGAGGCATGCTGGGGGAATCGCTGTTGCACGTGCTGGTGTTGTGCAACACGGACGCACACACTCAGATCGCCATGTTCTTGGTGGAGCTCTATCCTGCATTGGCACACGACATAGTAGAGGGAGAAGAATACTATGGTAGGTCGTAATAATGATAGATTATGTCTTTTGTTTAAGAAATATATAATTCCATCAATTTATCTAAGAATCTTTTAAGATATTCGAGAAAAATGTGTGCAAATTTTTACATCAAATCACATTTTCTTAAGATATTTTAATTTGTTTAAGAAATAATGATTCGTTGCATGTATGACACAAAGACATGATGCTTAGGGGTTAATAAAGAACCTTTATCTCATACCTCTGCATTTCAAAATTACATTGAATCCATGGACGTTTCAAATACATCATTTACCAATACATGATCCTTTAAACCAATAAAACAGCACCGATAAGTGCAAAAATACTTTAGCAATAAGAATTTTTACTTTTTCGTACATGGAATATACAAAGAGAAAGTAATGCAATCGTCAAAAAATTCGAAATCTAGATTTTAACGAATCTCCAAACTTCAAACCACCCTGAATTCGAAAAAATGCATTTTTAGCATTATATCTGTCTATCTATCTGTGGCAAAGATAACTCAGAAACACTATCAGGTAGACAGATTAAATTTCGTTTATAGTCTTTACATTTGTAGATTCTTATCAAATTTTGACCAAAATCCATTCAGAAAATTCAGAGAATTCCGCATATAGGTTAATACGGTAGCTACGAAACGAAGAGAGACAGATGCACAATATTTGGCAGACAGGTTTAATATTTAAGATAATGATTTGTATCAAATGTTCAACTACATCTGTCGAAGGATTGTTAATCGGTATTATCGCAAACATGTAAACTGAGTACTAAATAACTCAAAATATCTCAAAACTCAAATACGCAATGATTCAATATATGATAATAATAAACTCAAAAACGCAATGATTAAAATATGTTAAATTTTTTATCCGTGATTTTATGACTACAATTGCAGTACTGTATCAAATTTTAATTTCAATCGGTTGGAAATAACGTGTCTGAAACACACAGTCGATCGCCAAAAAAATCGCCAAGGGTCACTCAACAGATTAAATAAAAACGATAAATTCGAGCCAATGATCAGCATTTAATAACTGTTGTTGGTCAATAACATGCAATTTGCGGCTTTACCCAAGGTTCACATTTTATTCTGGGAGAGAGGAATAAAACATCAGTGAGTACGGAAGAAAATTTTGAGAAGTCTACTGTTCACTAACGATTCATTGCGTTTTTAGCAGATGTTATTATTTATTCGCTGCTCTAGGGAGGCAAACATTGGAAATGAAACAGCCAGGAACAGGATTAAGATTTGTATTCCGGTCACAAAATTAATATTTTGACATACAGATTATTTTTGTCAATTTATTATAGTAAAGTTCTAATCCTGGACTTTCAAAACTAATTATTGCATTAAGGAGAAAGATTAAATAAGGATCAATAGGAAACTACACACATTTTAATACTTTTAATACCGTTTTCAATTCTTCACCCGAAATCGATAAAAATGATGGTTTAGTACAAATACAATTCAAATTGGCTTGCAGTGATCTTTTTAACAGTTTTTATTAATTTCTTTCTAATTTATTTCAGGTGCCACTGCTATGCATTTCGCCATCGCTTACGAAAACTCTAAACTAGTAAAGAAGCTGGTCGAAATCGGAGCTGACTTTCATCAAAGGGCGAACGGGAAATTCTTCATGCCCATCGACCAGCAGTGGCCCATCCCGAGAGCGAAGACAAATTTCGAAGGTAAGATCTTGCAATAGTTATGTTATATCTCAAAATGCAAATTCATCAGATTAAAAATAAAAAAGGGAATATAACGTGGAAAGATTTATCTGGTATTTCCTTAAAACGGCCCAATTTTAATTATAACAATTCCTTGTCATTAGAGTATCAAAATTAAAAACCAATTCAAAAATTAAGATTAATAGACTATTGTAAAACCCCCTCTTACCTTATTTTAAAACGAGACAGAAAGCACTAATAAGAAACCGTATTAACAAATAAAAACATGACTGTAATCCCGACCTTCAAAAATCAAATAGGCTATCGAAAAATTCAATAATAGAATCATGGTAAAGCGTTTTATGAAAAGAAATACATTAGCATAACTGCCAATAAACATAGAGTAATGTTCCATAAAAGTTGTTTGAGATTTTAACCTGTCGCAGTGAGAAATGAAACATCGCAAATCCTGAATATGTGTCAATGAGTCAAGAAAATAATGTTACTTCTATATGTAATTTTTCTACTCTGCTTTAGTAATTCGTGTTTTTTTTTTGTGTGTGTGTATGAGTTATTCATGGTACATCTTTACTCTTTTTAATTTTAGCTTAAACTTGTACTGAAATTAAATAATTAAATTTATTCCAAGAGTTAAGAGAATACAAAAATATCAAATGGTACAATATAACTGTACATTTTCTTTCAAATTCATTTCAGTTTAAAATAAAGTCGTAAATGGGATTTTTTTCTCAATTATTTTAATAAATTGTTTGATGTTCTTTCAAATTAAGCTTGTATGAAATTAAAACAAAGTCTAATTCATAAGTAAAAATACAAAACATAGATTTCTAAATTTTTTTTGTATTTATTCTCATTGCAACTTATTATAAATTGTTACTATTGATTTTAATCCGTTTTTTTCCCACAAAGTGTCGACATCAGTAATGATTTTTAATAAATAAGGTAATAATGTGAATTACATGCTATGTCTTGAACTTGATTATTTCTTTTATTGAAAAGAATTGAAGAATCCATCTAACCCATGTAGTTGTAAGGATGAACGCAAAAAAAAAAATTAACAGTTTTCAGTACAAAATTCTCTCTGAAATAATATATTTATTAAACATGCTTTAAAATTGAAATCTTTCTCTGTAGGGTTGAGCTATTTCGGAGAATATCCGTTGTCATGGGCAGCTTGTTGCGACGACGAACCCAGCTACAATCTTCTGATAAAGCATGGCGCCGACCCCAACCTACAAGATACTTTTGGAAATAACATTCTGCATGTCCTGGTTATTCGAGATAAACTGGTAAATGTGTCTTTTTATTAATGTTGTTTTCAATTTTACATAACTAAGTTATTAGAAACCGATATAAAGCAAGCGATCTTTACTATTTTTATAATAAAAAGCGGGATTTCCCCTGGAAAATCCGCATTAACTATTGGAAAAACATAAAGTAGATATTTAAATATTATAAATTATAAATTAAAACAGATCACAATGAAAATCAATCAAAACGTAAGCGAGAATTCTGAAATGCTCAACAAACAAACTTTATACAATAAAAAAATGTGGACCTCATAAACAGTGTTTAAATGTTCTTTCGAGGACTTTAATTTATCGCCCCTTCTGTTTAACTCGACAGTCTTATTGTAATTTTTTTTTCAATCGTAGTAATGCTCAAAAGTAAATAATAGTTTTCCGTTTAAGTTTTTAGACTGTAGCTCAATTGAAATGCATCCTGGCAGTTTCCATTCTCATTTGTAAAGTTAAGCAAAATTTAATATTATATAATATAAAGATTGTTTTAGGACGAATCTCGCAATTTTGAATAGGGATTAAGGTTGGAGCCTGAACTAACGTTCTTCCCTCAAGCTTCTGGACTTCAAGCATTTCTATCTTCCATTGCCAGAAGATATATGGAAGATAGCAGAAACTAAAAACACTTTGGAATTTACCTAATTATAAAAATGTTCTAATTTTTAGTATTTTTCTTTTTTTAATGCTACTCAAAATGTATGGTTAATTTTAATTTTCAGTGTGGATCTTTTTTCTATTCCTTTAGAAAATGTATGGTTATGCTCTACGGCATCCTATTCGACCAGCATCCGATCACCTGTGCAACAAGTTTGGACTTACACCCCTGACTTTGGCTTGCAAACTAGGAAGAAATACGATATTCAGAGAGATGTTGGAATTCAGTTCTTTGGTAAGCACAAATTATCTGCTCCGGATGTCCCATCAAGATACCTAAATTCCAGTATTTTTTTCCTGTATTATCAGACTATATACACTGTTAGATTAACTGATTGGTGGCTTATTCTCTTAGACCTGTTGCTTCAAACAATAATTACATTACAACATCGTGACGTTACAAATGGTACACAGAAAAAGGTCTTGTTCAAAAGATTATATAAAACATGTCTATAATACTTTACTTATTACCACAGAAACAATATTAACATTTCTTTGAAACTGTTGTCTCCTACGAGTAACATCTTTTATTAAGTTGTTGAAAGACACCATACACTATCAGCATGTCTTTATATATTAACGTTAACTGACTAGAATAAGTTGAGTAAAATTTACTTTTGTATTAGCTGTGATGACACGACTTCCGAAAAATAAGTTAAATTTTGAACAAAATGACGTACATTTGGTCGCATTTGAACATCCGAAGACTAAGATATAATCATAGATGAGTCATCTAGCTCAAAGGGGGCGGGAATGATGAGGAGTTAAAATTCATTTATTTATATATTCTTAGCTGTTAAAAATGGGTAGCTAGTTCAAAAGAGTCGGATAATTATCTCATCAAAGTGAATAAATTTTTCTCTAAAAACCTTTTTACAGTTGTCATCCTTCAGAAGTTGAGAATCGTTACCCTACTCGTAGATAAGCACATCACAATATACTAATTAAGAAGAATAGAATATAAAAGAATAATAATTATTATTATTGTTTTATTATTAATAATAATTTCCTGAAGGTATGACGACCTTTCAGCGTACCTTCTAGAATTTTTCGAACTTATGAGCTAAAATTAAGTCATACTTTGACTTTATAGCCTTATATAAATTGGTCTCTATCTTTGTTTTTTAATGCCTCTTATAGTATTCTCGCCACGCTGTTAGATCGTACGTTTCTTAATCATTGATCGAACCCAATCCGCATTTTTCAATACGAGCCATTTCTTTCTTTCTTTCTTTCTTTTTTTATAGATTTTGTAATGTCAGGTCAAATATATTATTTTGAAAGGTTTTGATCGGTTAATTGTTTATTTAAACTTTCAGTTTTTTCATGCTTCTGAAATCTCCTTGCTTCAATTCCTTAAATTTTAAACCTTTTTATGTCCCATTCTAATTATGATTATCTCAAATATAAGCTGCTTTTTAAAAAAAAATCAAACTTTAATTGCACTCTTAGAAAAGATAATTAAAAAAATTGTCATGTTCAGTTGACATATATTAATTTTTGAAGCTATAAAATTTGGCATCTATATTACATTATTCAGTACAATCATAGTATCAAATGTTTCTATGATAAAGCGATTTCTTCTTGCATGAGAGCTTTAAAACAGGGTATTCATAATTCTGTAATCCGTAACTTTAACTCCATTCAATATAAGAATAGTACTTTTAAACAAACATAATTTTTTTAAAAAAATAATAATTCATCTACATTTTAAATCTTAATTATATGAATATTCTTTATAATGTTAAATAAAAGAAATCATGAATATTTTCTTAACAATCTCCGAATTTTATATATTACATTATTTATGATTTATTGACCGTGAAATGCACGAAATATGTCTAAAAATGAATCACAGAAGACGCGAGAAACATGGTATTCACCGATGTCAAGGTTACCAATATTTCGTGAAATTTGCCAAAAAATGAAAGAAGTAAAACGTGCGTGACAAGACGTGAGATTGGATTGTAACATTGATCTTGTAAGAACACAGGAACAGAATTGGTTTGTCGTGATTCAGATGATCTGTTCACATGGGGAAATTTCGATTTCCTCAAGGACCTACATATAAAGGAAAATTGAAGATTGTTGGAATATCGAAGATGTTCGCTAATTATCTTTCGCTTTCTAGTCGTTTTATTTCGCTGAAAACATGACTTATATATGGAAAAATCATCACTCTTTTTCCCATTGTAATTTCCACTTAACAATGCTGGAAAATATAAGAAAAATATGCTGAAGGTCAGTTATTTTTGTAACTTTTATAAACAGGTGAATGTTGAAAGATAAAAAAGAAATTTAAAGGTAAAAAGAACTTTCAAATTTTTCATTTAAATGTCTTTATCACAAGGAGACTAAATACTATTTTTAGAAGCTATTTTTTTATTTTTAAATTTTTAGAGCACACGAAGGAAAATTTGATGAGCAATGGATTGATAAATAATAAGTAATTCATCTTTGGTTGCTATTTTTTTCTAGAGAATGAATAAAAAAATATATTTTTAATAATTATTGTAAAATTTCTCTTATTTAAGTGCATTGTTCTGTAATAATTTTAGTAAAATGTTAATTCGTAGTAAATTAAGACTGGAAGAAAACAAATTCTGCAAACTTCTTTTAGCAGGAAAATCGGAAGCATATGGGCAGCATAAACAAGACAGAAAAAAAATGCTTATTAAATTAGTGTCAGTTAATTATTAGTCAGTTATTAATTAGTGTCGAATTGAGAGCTGATACGAAGACAAAGCGTTCTGACAAAATAGAAAATTTCATGTTATAAAGAAAATGGTTGGTTTAAAGACACTTTGAGACATCCTTTAAAAGATATAATTACTTGAAGGGATTAAAAAAATGCTACAGCTGTGTTTAGCCTCTTCAGAAATAAGTGTTATGTTTGGATAAGAATATTCCCCAGTTTATGACATGCATAGCTCTCAGTTATTTTATTGTTTTATAAGCTAAGCTATTATATGTTTGTAATATCTTGATTGTTAAAAATATAATTTTTAAAAAGGAATACAATTATTATTTTATTATTAATATTCTCAGCATGAATTTTTCTTTCCCATAAATTTTATATAGTAAGAATTTTAATATAATAAATAATAATTATATTTCTAGAGTTGGAAATTGTATACTTAAATATGAACTGAAGTAATATACATTCTGAAAAAAAAGGTACATTTAACTGTATGTAAAAGTTATATTTAAATGTACTAAAATAGAAACAGCGTACAACAAATACGAATGGATAACAAAGCTTTGCATTGTAAAAAAGAATTTAAGATTAAAAGTTAAACTGATTCCAATATATTAAATAGCTTTTTAAAAAAAAATTGTTTACCCTATTCCACTTTGTAAGGACTTTTTAAGGCAGATCATACACCCCAAAACAAAACAGTCTCCCATCTGAACACACAAACGGAAACGCTCAGTGGGTGATACAAAAAGAATGAAATCTAAATTAATGAAAGTATGGATTTCAAAAAGAGTTCATTAAAGAATTTTCCAGAAATTTCATAGCTGCCATCTACTAATAAACGTCCTCCACAAAGAGGGTATCATGAAAAATGCAATAGCCGTTGGTGTAAACACTTCACGGTGAGGCGCAAGTCTTTTAGAAAATCTTTCACAATACATATGGCCATTGGTTGTCGATATGCATTTATAAACAAATATGCAATTTTAATATTATTAAACAACTTCATCCTATTTCCCTTATCTCTTTGAGAGAATAATGGCACTTTATATGTAGACCAATTCACTTAACATCGTTAAATACCCTTTAACATGTGTACTTTACGTTACCTCGCCTGTGTTCCTTAAGTAAAACAATATAGATGAAGTTTGATTTATCGTTACAATTTTGAAGAAAACCGATCTTATATATGCAATGATATTTTAAAATTTAGTTTAAGTCTTCATTAATTTCCTAACTTTTATCTTAAATTAGCCCATCTTAATTTCCTTTTTATTTCTTAATCCAATTCCTACTTTTTTTATTTAATTCATTCTAATATGCGATTAAAACACTGCTGATTCCGTGATTCCCAAACCAGGAACTAAAGCATAAAAATTCCTAGCATTCACATACTTTTCAAAGGTACCTAAGGCTCCACTGACAAAATCGACACTTGTCAAAGAAAGTCCTATCAGAATCTTATAGCAAAATCACCGAAGGGAAAAATTTAACATTTGTATCACGATATAGACTGACGCATTTCTTATCGCTCTTTCTTCTGATTCTTAAAATCTGATTTCCGTGGTAAAACAAATCGACGTTAAAATTTCAAAGGTTTTTTTCTTCTTTTCTGCCACGCATCAGCAAAACTATATATATATATATATTATCCTAACTGCTTTTCTTACAGGAATTTTGGCGTTACAGTAACATCACTTGTTCTGGATACCCGTTAAATGCGTTGGACAGCCTTCAACCCAATGGCCGAGCAAGTAAGAAAAGAACTGCTAAATCTTTAGTTAGAGGTAAAATATTTGTCGATGAATCACTTCCGAGTGAGTGCTTGTTCTTTCAGATCTTAACTCGGCTCTGATGATTATTCTGAAAGGAAATTCCACCGAACATCTCGACATGCTGGAAGGGGGAGTGATTCAACGTCTCCTCGAAGAGAAGTGGAAAACGTTTGCCCAGGTAACAATTTTAGAAAAAGTGACAGCAGTATTTTTCCCTTCTCTGATAGTAACGATGGTTTTTGCAATACATCATGGGTTTTGTGCTCAGCTTAGTCTTGTGCTGAAGTGAATCTTATTGATCGATTAGCTGTAAAATTTGATATAGATCTAAAATTCAAAGACAATTTTATGTAATTTTCTCTGTGATTTTGACTTGTTTTCGTACTTCTTACCTCTCTCAATATCTTTGTTGAAATGTGAATGAATCTTTAGAATTATTTCTTAATCTAAAAATGTATTCAAGCAGCAAAATTATGAAAGAATAAAGAGCGTTCATTCCAAAATCTTTCCTTTAATAATCTTCAAAAGTGATATATTCCATACAAGACCCGTAAACTACTTACAATAATTTTTTTTTCTCTCTAAATATATACCATTTATAAGATGTGGATAAGTTTATTTGATAAGCTTGAAGTTCTTATCCCTTCTGATATATATTTTCTGATAATATTTAATGTATAAATGTATTGATAATACACATGTTCTTAATATCCATATATAAAAAGCTAACACATATAGCACTGAAATCGTTCTTATTACTTATTATTGAATGACAACAGTCAAATGTAAATAAATATGCAACCGAACGTTTCAGACTTTTTCAATGAATGATTTTTATAGTTGAACTTAATTCAATGCTTCGTAAATTAATGGAACTGCAAAATAGAATTAGAAATGCTGTGGAGAGGGTTCGACACTGTTTCCAAAACGTTCCATTCAATTAGAGAAAAGAAGACATATTAGGAATCAAGAAATAGGCTTTAGGTAGAAAAATTACCCGGCGCAAAAATAGGCGTAACCATCGCCGAATGACTATCGCTATGACTTACATATAGAAACTGATGACCAATCAAAATTCTGGATGAACAATCTGGTTGCTAATGGTGGTTACTATACTATATTCGTGTCACGAATCTGAATTTTCAATCATTTCACTCTATTCGTGTCACATTCATTTTACATCATCCAATTCATATTAAAATTTGCATTTGCAATTCATATTCAAATTTGCTATTAATTCATATGAATCATCTACTTGCTGATTAAAAAGATCTGGTCATTTTGTACGTGTAGTTTATTAAATTTGAGCTTTATTATATGAAAAAAGTGTCCTTTTTCATATCGTGTGTAAGCCTTACAGTTCAATAATAAATAATTTATAGAAACGTATCAAAAATATAAAGCAGCCGTTTTAAAAATCGAAATTATGATTTAATTACAATTGAATTGAATTATAGTCATAGTTTTAAATAATAAAAAACATAAATATAATATTATTTTTATCAAGAAAAATAAATGGCCTTAGAAGAATAAAGAAAAACGTGATTGGAAAGAAGTTTTTACGAAGCTGTGATTTTTACTTTCTAGTATAAGAGAACTAGATGAATAACATTTAGTTCACAGATCTAACATCTGAAGTGTAAATACTTGTCAAAATTGGAACCAAATCCGGTAAGGGATTTGACTTTCTGTTGATCTGTACTTTCATAAATATGTAAACTCAAAACCGCAATAGCTTAAATATATGGAATTCGATATGAGATTTTGTGACTACAATTTTACGACAAATTTTAATTTCAATTGGTTGAACATAATGCTTCTAAAATATGAATTCGGTTTGGGGGTACGTATTGCTGATTGCCTGGTTAATCTCTAAAAAGTCTCCAGTATATTTGTTAAATACAAACCAAAGATCAATATTTTAGAACTATTTGTTCGCAATTGAAATGCAAGGCATTTGCAACTGTACACAATGTCCGCAATTTTATACGAATGAGGGGAATAACACGTAATTGTGTAATTTATTAGAGATTACGCAAGAATATTCTGGAGAGACCACTTCCGTATCACGTATACTAAATATAACGAAAGTATTGTAATCGTCTAAAATTTCGAACTCGAGTTTTTGAAGATTTTTCACGTTTTAGACCTTTCCTTGTCCTAAAAACACGGTATTGAATCTATCTGTGACTTTTATTGCCCAGTCAGCTAGCAATGCTTAATGCTATTACTCCATATATGTAGATTTAAAAAAAACTTATTTACATTTAAAAATGGAAGTTCCAAACCATGCAGTAAAAATATTCCAATTTCAATTAAATACCGATACTAGTGATATCGAAAAACACTCTGATTAGAATGAAAAATAAATTGAAATGAATTAGTAAAAATAAAAGAAGTTGCTTTAAATTAGAATTATCTTCTAATTGCTTTTTTTATCATTACTATTTCATAAAAATAATAGTAAAATATTTGAAAAAAATACTCATTTTTGTATCGTTGAAAAATATCGTTTAATATAAAATTGCGCTAAATTAATTTTATTAAAAAAAAGGTAAACCCATTAATTAAAGTTTTTTTATCGCTGAAAAATATCGTTTCATGTAAATTTGCAAAAATTAATTTTATTAAAAAAAAAGGTAAACCTATTAATTATTTTTTTTGTTGTTGAAAATAAAAACCTTTTACTTTTATTATACTTATGATTCATGATCTGAAGTTTTTAGGCTGAGACAGACCGCTATCACGATATCTGCCTTTTTAATTTCTACATTTTACTTTCCGCATGCTGCAATTACTTATAATCAAATTTAACGCTTTAAATTATATTCTGGCAACAATTTAAATCCTCACCAGGCGCAAATTTGAATTTTATTTTGAATTTCCAAGAAAACCTGGATGCGATGATTGATTTCTAAACTTTTCTTTAACGACAAATTCAAGTCTGAAATACTGAAGAGCCTAGATTTTCTATAATCAGCTATCCTAGTACAAAACAGGTATTTGCTAAAGGAAAATTTATACATTATAGAACAATTTCTCTCCGAAAAAATGCAACGAACGTAATCCATATCTATTTAATTTTCAAGCTAGGTATGCGCGAAAGTGAATGATTGATTAGGATTATAAATATGCACTTCAAAACAATATCCGGATTATTTTCATGCAGTAAGAAAATAAAAAATATAAAATGCAGAGGAATAAATTAACAGGAGTAACTGGTGTAATTTCATACAAGACTACTGAAGATTTCTTTTTCTTCTCAATTTCTTTCTTATCTGGATAGATCAGATGGATTTCAGTAATACTGGCATGATTTGTGAAAAGAACAGAAGTACATTCTTCTAAGTGTCATAGGATTAAAACTGACTGAGGAAAAAATAAGTGCATTTGATTTCTTACGAGCTTAGGCATTGTATCAAGTGCTACTGACTCAGAAATGTACTACAACATTTTGAAAATGCAGAAGGAAATAAAACAACACTTGGGAGTGTTCATTTATATACAAAATTTCTACTTGTGAGATTTATCTAGAGGACATTCTTCTCTGTGTATGTGTTTGTATCACTCCAAATTTGAATCCCCAAAGAAAAATGCTAAAATTTTGGACAGGATTGAAATGAGTTCAGATTTAAATACAATCAACGCTCTTTTGAATCCTGCATTAAACAATATGAGGAAAACTTCGTACTGGAGTGTTGAAAAATGTCTAAACGAAAATTGCTATTTCTGGTGCTTGATTTAATTTGGATATGAATTATATATTCAAACTGTACATTTGTTTCAATTATGGAAACGTCCATCAGTGAATTACAGTTAAATAAAATTTTATTTATAAACTAAAGTATAAGAAACTTTGTACTGGAGTGTTAGAAAATGACTAACCAAAAATTTCTATTTCTGGTGCTTGTTTCAATTTGGGTATGAGTTACATAAAAAAAAAACCCTCGATATTTGTTTCAATGATGCAAAGCTAATAAATTGATTAAAATGAAATAAGATTTTACTTATAAAGTAATACATAATATAACTAGAATTTAACACAGTGATAATTTTGTTTCTCTGAAATATTTGGAACAAAATGCAAGTTTGTTTATTATTTCTCATATAAGATCAAACTTTAATTTTCTGCCGAATTTATAAATTTTTTCATCTCTACTGTCAGTAGCCTCTTAGCCGTTGCAATTAACAGAATAATTGCATCGTTGCCCGGGGAACACCACGTGGAGGTGGGCTACTCTCGTTCCCTTCCGCCAACCCTCCCAGCCCTGCTGTGCCATCCGCTTTTCAATTATCTTTCATCAAGATGACGGACATTCATTATCTTACGATGGTCGCAGCCTTTGGCACCTGATGTTATGGTGCGCTATCAGATAACAACACTTCAATTTAGGCGATATTTTGTTTTTGAAAGTCACATTCGTTATATAAAAGTCAATGTCGGGAAAAAAGTATTTTCTTGTGTCACTCTTCTGCAGTGATGTTAGCACAGAGAAGCTCTAGGTGCAAGAAATGAAGGCAGATGATAGATGTGAAGATAATTATTCAGGCTATTGCTTGAGTTTGAATGTATGGATGCTATTGTTGCTTTCAGTTTGAAAATTTTGTTACTAATTCCAATGGAACTCCGCTTGATGTAATAAACAGTTCAAGGCCAGAAAAAACAATGCGGAGTGAGAAAATTTAGATTTTTTTTTAGGCTAGCTTGGCAGGGAGTCCAAGCCGCTCGCACATTTTAAAAATCATGACGGAGTGAACCTCCGGTGCTTTCTCCACTGTAGGAGCTGGCAGTTTAACTGGTATTCCCAATCCTTGGCACATTTTAAACACCATTACGGACTGAACAGTGGGAATGGATGTGCGCTCTGCTGGTTTCAAGAGATTGATGTCCAGTGCAGTGAGTTCAATGTCACCGAGTTCTGGTATTATACAGAACGAGCAAAACATCATCAGATAATTATTAACAAACAACAAGGTGTCAAAAGCAGCCGCAGTAACAGCAACAATCATTGAAAAATCCATATTAAATTGCTGAATGAGCAGTAAAAAAGTGCAGATTGAACAAACTACTTCAGTTGCAAAATCGTAAATGATTTTCAACAGAAAACTCTAAAGATAACTTCATTGTTCCCTCTGTTGCTATATTTTTGACATTGTTTCGTAGTGTTAAAGCATTATTCGTATAATAATAGACAATAATAGATATTAAAATGAATTTTATTATTATTATTTTAAGAAAAGTTATTACAATTGACAACGATGACTGTGTTGGAAAAGGAGGGAGGGTATATCTGTGCAGAAATTATTATGCTCTTTATGAAATTTTGGATTCACTTCCTCCAAAAACTAAAAGATTTTTGTTAAACCTTTAACAGTTTTTGAAGCAAATAATTAACTCTCACTTTATACAGAATTTTAAATATTTAAGATAAATTAAACGGGTAAATCATGAAAAGAAACGAGAATTTGGGTTTAGTTAAAAAAATTATTTTAAAGTTTTCAGCTTCTCCTATAATTATCGTCTTTTATTTCATGGCATTCCAAATGTCGCTTAATATTTTTCATCTTGTAGTAAGGTATACAGAATGAAAAATTGTTGGAATGATCTAAAAACTTTGATTTTAATATTTTTTTAGATCTTCATGTTAAATTTTTTTTTCAGATCGATTTTCTCTAATTTAAAAAAAACTGAGATACTAAGAAGAATAAATATTATTTTGCTCTTGAGTATTATTAATATTAAAGATCTGTATCATTTATGCCGAAATAGAACAACGGTATCGGCCCGTCTAATTATTAATCTAGGAAAATAATGCATCGCAAACGTTACTAAATTCGTTAAATGATATTTTACTTTTGTTCCACTCACCAGAATTGCATAATTTTGTTTATTCTAGAGAATGTCGAGGATAAAAGACAAACTGGCTTGTTTGCTGTTAGATTTTTCTAATGCACTGAAAAAATAAGAATTTCATTATCTTCCTGAAGTTAATCTGCTATTAGATTTTATTCCTTGACCAGTGGAATGAACTATGAACAAACCTAGGAGAGATAGAAATTGAAATGGAAAATATGCTACACTTCTTTTTGTCGTCTGTGCCTCAGAACGTGAATCTGAAATCAAGCAATGTTTATTTTAATTTCGTAGAGTTCCTTTATATACATTTTCGATAACTCATACTTAAAGCATAGATCATAAAAGATCATAAAGATCATAAACATAAATTAATTTGAAGTATGTAAGAATTGCATGTAAAATGACTTCGTTGAGTAAGATTTGACGGAAGAATGGATTTTGTCCTGACTAATGAGTGAAAATTCCCTCCCAGATGGTTGTAGGAATTTCATATATATATATTTTTTTCTAATATAACTTGAAGGTCATTTTGGTTATGCAGATGTTCGAATTCCATCCTAAGGACAATTGCTATTTCGATATTAGATTCTATTACAGTATGAAGGATCAAGCATCTTCCCACTGATGTGTTGAGTGGAATTCTATAAAAGTGGATGTCTATATTCATGCCATTCCCTTTACCTGCGCAAGGTTCAAAATTATAAATTTCTCCCAATTTAATCCTCGCGTAAATTTAAAACAGTACATTTATATCAATGAGATTAAGTTAATCCGATGCAATGTTTAAAAGATTATATTGGAAGATACATTTTCTCTCTTGTATTCGAAGTATGGGGAGAGAAATGATTATAATCATTTTAAAAGAAATTCGAGACTGGGAGTTTGAAGTATTGCCATATTTCAGGACCCCAAGGATCTGAAACACATTATTGAATTACTGTGAAAAGGATAACCGTGATTTGCTTTGAGGTTGAGGAATGAAATTTGGCGTGCTTTATACAAAACAAATGGAAAGAAATATACTCAAGGGCAAGTTTTTCAGTCTTTCAGTCAAAATGCAAGTAAACACAAAAATTATAAAATGTAAAGTGCCAGATGGGTAGAATTTGTTGCTCAGATTTAACACCAAAAGTTTAGATCTGCATCACATTTGAACCAAATTCATCAAAAGGTTGATTCTCTCTCGTTGTGTATATCACGTTTAAGTGTATGCTGCTTCTTCTTCTTCTTGCGTACAGCCGACAACCCCACCACCACTGAACGTAGCAGTATCGACAGAATTTCTCGTGGCCGACTGCTATCTTTCGCATTGTCCATCCTTGCATTGACCGATTTGTCAAACTGAACAAAAAGTGCATGCTATGCGCATAAACGTGATAATGAATATTGTGATGGCGACATTCTAGATTTACCTTTCTAGATTTACCTCTAATTCTAGATTTACCTCTAATACCTTTTTAAACAATTTTCTTCTGGAAACACGCAAATGTCGTAAGTGAAACTTTGAAAATGAAATTCCAAACACTCGCGGTGTTCATGACTTTGCCCAAGGTTAACGATTTTTATTTGTGGGTGGGGAAGCGGATGCAAAAATGCTTGGGAGAGGCCAGTGTCCCTGGATTTTTTTATTGCATTTTTTAAAAGAAATGACGATTATGAGAACTGTTTTCGTAAAGCAGTAAAATATTTTTTCGAAAACTAAATTGAACTGAAAATTTTCTCTTTTTTTTGTAGTTTTTCTAATAAATTTAAGTATTTAATTCATTCTATTTCGAATTGCAGGAAAAAAGTAAAATTTAATTAATTTGTAATGATAATTATTGTTGCAGAGATACTTTTACAAGAGACTCCTCATGATGCTTGTGCACCTACTGAACCTGAGCATTGCTGTGTTTCTTCGCCCCACTACAAGAGAGCCTTTGCTGGGGAAAACCGATGCCACAAATATTGTAAGTACCACCAAAATTAATCAGTATTGAGTCGCATGTTTTTGTTACGGATACAGATTTCTTTATACGCAACATAAAATCCTGTTTTTACTTTCTGGTATACGAAAAACCAAAGTATTACAATAGAGAGAGTATTGTAAACGTCAAAAAATTCGAACTGGAGATTTTTATGAATTTATCAAAAAAATAAAAAAATTTGTATGAATGAATTTTTTTTTTTTAATTTTCTTTACTGAGAAAAGAATTTAATATTTCTTTTCTTTTAAAAAAAATCTCTCGTAAACATAGGACCGGTTATAATGTCCTTATTGAACAAAACAAACTGGAAAATAATTAAATATTCATCCAAAAATATTTTGACAACCCCATGAATAGATATGTATTTTTATCAGCATCCCTTGCACTTAACATTACGATATTTTCTCTTTCCAAAGTTCACTAACTTATATAGCATTTTGAAAAGAGATTTAGAACTGTAGAGGGCAATGATTGATCTACAAATGATAATGAGAAATGAATTAATAATTGTGGTGTAACTAATGAAAATGAAGCTATGAATTTCGGTGTAGTTATAAAATGCGATTTATTTTAGGGGCATGGAGCCAGCCCGCTACCAACGCTATAGCATCGTGTTCGGAGTTCAAATCTAGTTCAGGCGGGTCATGACCCGAGCAGTTACAAAAGGGAGCAACCCTAGAATGGGAGTTCGCCAACTTACTGAACAAGAACTAATAAAGTTTTTCACCCCATTTCTGAATTTTTGATAGCTTTATTGTAGAGTTTAACAAATCTCTATGTTTAAGTCGACCCTGGCTTCAAAAAAAACTACACAGTTTTAGAAAATGTCTGTCCGTCTGAGATAAATATACCTTAAAAACACTTTGTGCTAAAAAATGAAATTTAATATACGGTCTTTACACAAAGTTCATAGGTTTCTACCAAATTTTGAGCATAATCTGTTCAGAGGGCATCTGTCCAGTTTTTCGAATCCAAGTTAACTCGATAATTACTAAGCAAAAAACAATTACATAAATAAAATTTCGTTACATAGATTTAACATACATAGTGTAGACACCTATTGAATTTTGGACCAAGGAGTTGACTGTCTGGAAGTCTGTATTGGATTAGAAGCATGTGTGGCGAATTATGACGAGCGCGGATAGAACCTGGGACCTTGCGGTTCGCAGTCCAGTAACATGACCACGATACAAAAGCAATTGCTCGAGTAGCATAGCTGTTAACTGGCTTATAAGCTTTCGCCACAGACTCTCCCTCCAGTGAGTCGGAGGTGAGACGAACGATATGGCTGTTGAGTGGTGATGTATTTATTAGCTGTTGATTCTAATGCGCCAGTACCCGTTTGAGTAGCGCCAAGCATTATGGCGAGCGTGTGTGAGAGAGAGTGGTAGCTGTTGCTGCGTCAAGTGAGTCTGACGACTTTTGTTGCGGCAGATGGCGCCACAACAGCTGTAAGAAGGTTTTGAGCGAGGATAGAATCTGGGACCTTGTGGTTCGCAGCCTAGTAACATGACCACGATACAAAAGCAATTGCTCGGGAAGCGTAGCTGTTAACTGGCTTATAAACTTTCACCGCACATGTAAACTTGTTAATTAAAAAACGCAATGACTAACTATATCAAATTTGGTATGGTATTTTGTGATTACAATTGTAGTTTATGTGTAAAAATGTTTGCTCAATCGGTTAGGAAGAACGCTTTTAAAACCCAAAATTGATTTTCAGATACTTTTAACTGTTTTCCAGGGTTTAATTACCAAAACTATCGCCAAGGAACATGACAGATTCAGTAAAAATCTCTAAATTCCCACCAAAATTTAATATTTCTTAATTATCGTACGCCACTGCCATGCAAGACGCTCACTGGTATGTCAAGTTTATTAGAGAGCAAGCGAGAAAGTTTAGAGGAAACTACTTCCCATTTTTTTTTAAATAAACTAAATTCTTTCCATTAAAAGTATGTAAGTTCAAAATTTGTATTTTACTTAAATATACCAGAAAGTATAATTAATAATGTTCCAAATATTTCTAGATTCGTTACTGTGCGGAAATAGCTACGTGCCTGGGATGCGTCGGCTTCGGAATCATCCAACAAGTACAAGAAATCCTTGCGCAAGGGCTTCTGGGATTTTTGTACTGCCTGGTAAATTTAGAATACTTAAGTTTGTGAAACAATTTTCTATGAAATTTACTAATTTAATTTGATAATCAGAATTTAAATTGCCATACTTCTCCAGTTTTTTTAATAATTATTGTAATTAAGCTTTTTAAAGTATTTCAGCAAAGTATATACCTAATAAAATACCCGCAAAATAATTTTAGCATGTAATTTGTTATTTGAAACAAGTGAAATAATTTTTGAAAAAACATTGTGACAAAAGTAGAACATGATTTATTCTTATTTGATAAACTATACCTCAGGAATGCTTTAAAAATAATGAGATAAAGTGGGAATCTTCATTTACGTCAACAATAATGTAAAGACTATGCTCTTTTGGGCAATAATCGAATCGTTTATAAAGACTTATTAATATTTCTGTACATTAGCATTCAACTTTTATATCTTAAATTATTCTCCCTCCTATCTTATTTCTATAATGCTTACGTTGGCATTTCACAACTGACAGTTTTCGGAGACAACATTTTATCTGATCACAGCAAGTCAATTTCATCTGAATGAATAGCTATTAAAGTGTCTGCCAAGATATGTGAACACAAGTATGGGGGTTCTTTTGTGGCAAAAAAGAATTAATTTCTAAATAGAACGTTGTGTCTCTATACTCTGTACAACTTATTTAAGCTATCCCATATAAGAAAAATTCTTTCTAATTATTAAAATTTCCTTAATTATATTTCTATTTTACCACTTTTCTAAGATAATCCAATAAATTTTGACCTTTTAGCATGACGACTACATTAAATACATTTGGCTATTTCTCTCTGTTGTTAATCTTATGGGGCAATAAATAGATAAATGCTATTATGTAAGACCTTCAAAAGAAACACCGATTGAATAGCAAATATTTCTAAGGTTGTCCGGACTTCGCCCAGTTAATTTGTTCTGAGATTCCCATTAATTGTTTGGAATCTAAAGTCAATTTGATTTTATAGTAGTTTTGAAATCCATTTTTTAAAAATCATTTTCTTATCATATTATATGCTAAATATATCTTTTTTATTCTCTATAGGAATAAAATGTGAATGATTTAAGATCCCATAACATTTTAAAGGAAGTCTTTCACAATTGAATAACCGCCATAAGTCACTTCAATATCTCAATTCATTTCAAATTATGTAGCCTTTCCTTTTCAACATTTATCATTTATTGAGAGATTTTTCTTGAGTTTCCAATGCAAAAATTATATCAAACAAAGTATGTCTCTGATATTATAATGAATTAAATATGAAGGTAACATGATCTGAGAGCTAAAAGTTTTTATTCTCTATTATTTTTGCACCACGGTCTGACTTTATACGATGGTCTGATGGTAGAAATTAATTCCCCAACATAGAGAAAGAACGCGAACAGAGTTGAAGCAAAGATGATAGTATGAAGATGATCAGATTCACAGCAATAGTAACAGATAACAGCAATTTAAGCCTAAAAATAAAAATTCGGAAAATTATTCATAGAATTTTAGACACGTCACATGTAGATGTTTGTTTAGTCTTCAATAAAAAAAAATATGCATATGGGATGCATCTGTTTTAATATGCATTAATTTATATTATCATTACAACCATCATGGTCATGAAAATATTTTACTAAGCTATAATATTTTAATTACTTGGCTACATGTGATAAATAGAGAAAAGTAGGGTGTAATTGAGTCCTAATACATACTAGTTTCTTCTTTGTGTTAAATGGATACGTCCTTCTAATACATAATTTAAACACCAATCTTTTAATGTTTCTCTGGGGCTGCGGTGGCCTGGTGGTAAGGTCTCGGCTTCGGAACCGGAGGGTTTCAGGTTCGTGACCCGATTCCACCGAAGAACCGTCGTGTAAGGAGGTCTGTTGCAAGTTAAATTCGTCATGGCCAAACGTCCTCCTGCTGGTGTGGTGTGGAGAGGAGAGTGCCAGCTCAGGTGTCGTCCTCATCATCTGACCGCGGTTCAAAATTATGAGGTCCGTCCCAAAATAGCCCTAGTGTTGTATCAAACGGGACGTTAATACAACCAAACCAATTTAATGTTTCACTTTCCTTGCAGACAACCAGCCCAACAAAATCCACTTTCGTGCTATCCTGCTTCCTGATTTTGTCCTGCATTCCTTGTCGAGTCATTGGAGATAGACAGACGGAAGACATTCTACTTGTCATGGCCATTCCGGGATCTTGGTTTTACCTCATTTTCTTTGCCGGGTATTATAAGATTATTGTTATGGAGTTATTTTCTTAATTATCGTAGTCTTTCCTTTTTTATTCCCTGTAAAATTTTCTATTCCAATTTTAAATTTAAAATAAAACCTTTCAAAAATTTTATAAATTGACTAATTAACTGAATTTTGCTTTAAGAATTTCATTAAATTGGTATCATTTATTATATATTTCACTTTGTATTTAAATACTTGCTGAGCTTCTGTGACGCAGTGATCAATAAAAAGAATTTTAAAAATAAAATTTGACCAAATGCGCCTTAAATTTATATAAGTTTAAAAATCAGTATATAATCTTTTTTTTTAAAGTTTCTTTAAAAAAAACTGTTTTGGTTGAGTGCATCATGTCATTATGTAAACTTTCGATTCATCTCATACGAATATAAGATTCCATTTTGATTAAGATTTTTTTACGTGGATATTACGGGAAATTAATTAAAAACATTAATAAGAATTCAACTATCAAAACTTTTTTTTCAGATGAAAAGTATACTAATGTATATATTTGTAACGATATCTTTAATAGGGCTGTTCGTTTGACTGGACCCTTCGTGACGATGATCTACAGCATGCTGGTCGGAGACATGTTCAGATTCAGCATCATCTACATGATCTTCATGTTTGCATTCACGCAAGGTTTGGTTAATATTCTACGTTCCATTAAAATTTTACTTCACAGTTAATATTCAAACATATTCAAGAATTATTGATTGTTGATGAGACGCTACAAGACAAACAGCATTTGTCGTAGAATAAAGTAATAGAAATCATTCATGCTGACAGGAAATGGAAACGTCCTTGAGGATGACCTTTGTCAACCATCTTCGTTTCACTGTCCACCATTCACACCATTTTAAAGATGATTTTATGGTTTGATTTTGTTGATAGTACAACACACAACAAATTTGAGATATAGACAACGATACCTTCGGCTAATAGTCGAAATTTGTTGTATGCCTTTATTTTCACGTGTTCAAAGAAATCTATGATCACTAAGCTCAATTTTAGCAATCATGGAGGCTACGGTATTCTCTTCTCTACTTCAAATGTACGCCCTCTTATTCTGTAGTAGTACTTCATCATATGCATTTCACTTTGGGAAACAAAAGTGAAAATCTTCTTAGCAACTGATCTGCTTCGAATATTTTTTTTAGACGCTATAAATGGATAATATAATGGATTGCAATTCCAAATGCAAAATATCATTAAAAAAGTGTTATTCCAACTGTATGCTATTACTGCTCATTATTCAACCTTTTAAAGTAAAATTAAAAGTTTCTTTTAATGATGGCGCTTGAGTGTTATTATTTCTATTATTTCTAATTTCTACAACCTTTTAAAAGTGTATTCCTTATTATAAATGTTAACAACACTTTTTTTTTACTATGAAATTTTGCCTATTTTTATTATTCCATAAATTTTTATTACACTTTCTTGTTGTTAAAAGAATTAATATAACTTTTTTTTAAATGAATTAATTTACTTGTCTCTGTTTATGCAAGTACCTCTTCCCGCCAAATCTATTTGTTTTGAAATTTGATATAGATATTCAGTTAGGATGAATGTCACGTGCTTATTTTCATTCATTCATCTTGTTATGTTCTTGAATTATGGTATTCACAAACAAGAACTCACAAATAAGAAACACACAAATAAGAACTTAGAATTACTTTATTTAATTTACAGGTCTAAATTATTGATATTAAAAAAATTCCGCTATTCCACTAGCTATTCTTCGCGTATAAATTAAAAAGTAGTCGTCCTTCGTTGAATGCATTTATTTCATCAATATTAAAGCCTCACAAGTTTGCATAGCAACATTGATTCTCAAATGAGAAATTTTTAGCAAACGAAGATACTAGCAAATATTTATCAATTCTGAAATGCAAATAATTATTATCGATGAAATGTACTATAAGAATACTTCGCATGTTTTCTTCCAAAATATAAAGACTATTTTTATATTATTTGCTAAGCCTAATAAAATTAAGGAAACTTGAGTTAACATTTGAGAATTAAAACTTCAAAATCTTGATGGTTTGCTAAACCCATTTTGAAATTTGTTTTTGCAAACATATCTATTTCCTGGATTGTCCGATTCGTTTATTGTTACTTTTTTTTCTTCTTTCCCTGTCAGCTTTCTTCTTCCTCTTCAAGAGCCAGCCCACCGAGAGAGCCGACAGCAAAAAGAGATTCTCTACTTACCCAGTCACCTGGATGGGGCTCTTTCACATGACACTCGGCTCTTATGAGGTAAGATCGAATTTTTAAAAAAATAAAAAACAAAGGATTTTTGCTAATTCATAACAGCTCCTTACATTAAACACTCTATTTACAGAATTATTTTACCAGCAATTTTCTTATTTTACTTTTGCAACGTTAATAAAGATTTTGTGCAGAATAACCCATAACAAAAATAACGTAAATTAAATGAATAATGATCACCGTTAATTAAAAACTTTTTAATTAATTAAAATAACTTAATTAAATTAATTAAAAATTGAATAATCTTAATTTCTACCTTTAGCTGATATCTTCCACTTTCTTTCGAAATGACATTTTTCGGGTTGTTTTGAATATTATCAGAAAAAATAGTCAAGTTGCGAAGATATCTGCATAATTTCATGGTAATAATCAAGATATTCGCAATATTATTTAGGAAATTACTAAGTATAATAAGACTAAATTTATGTAGCTAAATAATATAATTTAGGTTTCCATTTGAAATTTTCAGAATGTGTTTCAAAATTTCAAAATCCATTATTAATAAACTTTTGCATTTTCTATCAGAAAATAATTTTAAATACCATTCACATTTATGTATTAAGACATAATTCCATACTTTCCATTAAATCTTACTTTTTATTTTTTTATTTTTTTTTATTTACATTATTTAAATTCTCAGAAAAATCTTTTTTTTTTTTTTAGTAATTTTCAAATATAAATTTATTGAAAACCAGCGGGAGTGATCTCGCAAAAACATTGTCGCGTACTCTCTAATATATGTATTATTTTAGAGAAAGCTTTAAATGTCATTGGCGTACAATAGTTACGAAATATTAACATTTTGCGTGATCTTAGCCTTTTTTTTTTTTTTGGAACTATCTTGTCATCCTTGGCTAGTTATTTGGCGATTCATTCCTGGAATATCGAATTTGTATTTTAGACTCGTTTTTCTCCACCGATTGAAACAAAAATTTGACACGTAACTACAACTGTAGTCACAAAATCCCATACCAAATTTGATATATTTATGTCGTTGTGTTATTACGTTTGCATGTTTCTGCGAGTACAGACCGAGAGACGGCCACTTCCCTGTAGGAATTGACTCAAAATTTCAAAGAAATTTAGACTATAGATCGTAATTCTGGGTATCGAATTATCTACCTATCTAGATATCTTCATTTTGTAGTTATTGTGTTAAATTATATTCGAATAGCTGGACAGAGAAACTTCCTCTGTCCAGGTATTTTTCAAAATTTGAAAAAACTTTACGAGTTTGATGTAAAGACCGTATACTAAATTTCACTCGTCTATATCAACTCATTTTTGAACTATCATTGTCACGGACAGACGGATGGACATTTTAACAAAAGTGTTTTTTTTTTCGATCTCAGGGAGGTCTCAAACGTGGAGAATTCGTCGAAATTTCAAGTTCAAATTTTTTTTGACGATTATTATACTTTAATATACTATGTATACGAGAAAATAAAAATCAAACCATCTTATGAGATGAAGATATTCCGTTGTTTTGCATCATGTAATGTTTTTTTTTTTTTCCTTTCTGATTTTTTGTTGTTTTTTCCAGTATGAAGAATTCCGAGAAACCTATTACCAAAAGCTGACGCAGCTGGTCTTTGCGCTTTTCATGGTTCTCACTCCCATCCTGCTCCTCAACATGCTGATAGCCATGATGGGGAACACGTACTGCGAAGTTATCACGCAGTCCGAAAAGGAATGGGTGAAACAGGTGATCCTTTCTTTTTCATCTGCAACGTTTTGCCATTTTTTATTTCACTTCAAATGTAAATTATAAATTAAATTTTATATTTTACCGAGCAAAATTGCAAAAATAATTTTATAAGAAATGTTATATTATTATTTATAAAATTAAAAAAAAAACGTAAATATGATTTTTTTTATTTGTAATAGTTCAACTGCATATAAATTTTTAATGTATTGAAAGTTCAAGGATTCGAAATGTAAAAAAAAAAAATTATCAGATATTGGTAGGTCAATTAATGAACCGTACATTATATTATCGTCGTTTAAATAAACAACTAAGCTTTGGAAAAGGAATAAAATGAAATATTGGAAGCTGGTACGTTAAAAGTAAATAGTTAAAAACCT
This sequence comes from Argiope aurantia, assembly GCA_026543865.1. Taxonomy (NCBI): domain Eukaryota; kingdom Metazoa; phylum Arthropoda; class Arachnida; order Araneae; family Araneidae; genus Argiope; species Argiope aurantia. The sequence continues at coordinate 998,801 of JAPMOR010026997.1, forward strand.
GATTGCAAGTAATTAGCATCGAATCAATTCCATGCAAAATAAAAAACGGTAGAAACAATGTAGAAATACGATAAAATGTGGATTTGTATGCATAAATATCACATTCTTTGAGCCTATTAACAAATTTACAACTGCGTACTCAAAAGGAAGTACAACTCGTACTGTAGAAGAAAAGAATTTAATACAAGGGAACGAAATTAAAACGCCATTTAGACTGAAGAAATTTGCATAATTTTTTATTGGTCGTTAGAACTTAAATCCAACATTTACAAAATTAACATTTCAGAAGAAACATACCTTGGTTCGACTAATTCAAAATTGATAAGCAGTTGTTTCTATATCTGCATTTTACCTCATTTATAATTCTAAAAAAGACCATCATGTTGGCCTCTTCGTGCATATAAATTCTTCATTAAACTATAAATATTTGCATATCATCATATCTATAAAAGCAAGTTTCAGTATGCAGTGAACAATTTTCTATATAAATCAAATAACCTATAACTATTTAAAAACAATATAATAATTTTGAATGGTAAATCCGTTTGGTTGGTAATTCGAATTTGATATTAATAAGTTCTGAATAAAATTGAGTGGCTTTCTTTTTCGAAATTGCAGTGGGCCAATATAATTGTCGCTTTGGAGAGATCGATTGATAGCGAGTCAGCGAGGGAATTCATTCAGACTTATTCCATCAAGATGCCTTCTTCAACCAAAGACACCGAGGTAAGAGGAGTAATCGTCATAAAATCGAAACCAAAATCAAAGGCCAAAGAGAAGAAACAGGCTCTTTTATTGTGGAAGGTAAGAGAATCGCTTGATTAAATGTTATTTGCTATTCGTCCCACAGGACATCTGTAAACTTTTACAACAACAAAAAAAGTGAAGAGCTTTATTTCATATGAAAGCTTATAAGTCCCCGAATGCATCATCAATAGTCATCTTCCATTGCCTTCTATTTTGAAAAAAAATTATTTCACAGTTAATTCTCTAAAGCGAAAAGTCACGACAGAGTTCTCCATTTACAACAATGGTATCAATTTGAGCCATTATGATCCTTAGATAATACACTTGATTTTTTCATTTCAGATGATAATACAAAATAAAACTTTTGACAGAAGTCTTAACGATAGCAACTAACTCGATTTCATAGGTTTTCTCTTCGAACTTGATAATTTCATCACTTTAAAGTATAAATGACCAATTAGATGCCGCTATCATCACTGAACAAAGACAATTTAAATAAAAAAGTTCTTGTTTACTTTTGTTTGTTTAATGCAATAATGTAATGTCATAATAGTGTGTTCATCAAGTTTAACTGCTTTGTCACCTTCAGCATTAATATTAGCAGCACATTCATTGCATTAATAAAATAATTTCGATTGAAGTTGACAAAATATATCTGATCAAAATAAAAGAAAATACTATTTTAAACTATGATTATATTGATGATGTATCTAGGGATCATAAGCTCCTATATAGCATAAAATTTCATAATTCATATATCTTAGATATTTTATTTAGTGTCTGTGACAGAGGAGCTCTATTAAGATTTTCCATATAGGTAATGTACAATGAAGTAGTGCTGGTGAGATTTTCCTAAAAAAATAGGAAGAGGTTGAAATTAGCGACCAAATGACGATATATTTAGGTGTCATTATCTTTCATACGAAAAAAAAATCACGAAATCTGTACAGTGATTCTTGCTGGGGATAAGCTCTTTGGTTTTGTCAATTATTTTAAATATAATGACTTGAGTGAACAGCTAGTTGCCGAAGGTGGTTAATTAAATTTTAATTAAAGTATTTAATGGAAATCAAATAATATAACATTTAAAATATTTAATGAAAATCAAATAATATAATATTTAGAATATTTAATGGGAACAAAATAATAGAATATTTAAAATATTTAATGAAAATAAAATAATATAATATTTAAAATATTTAATGGGAATAAAATAATATAATATTTAAAATATTTAATGGGAATAAGATAATATTTCCATTAAATATATTTTTTCTATTTGGCTTGAGTCAAAGATATAGCTTAATATATACGTAATGCTGCAGTCATTTTTTTAATGCTAATAAACAATAAATGATAATAAAAGACATTTGAAATTTTTTCTGCAAACCTTATTGAAATAATTTAAATTAAGATAAATATCTTTAGAATATTTTCATTCAAATCTTGACTGTTCCTATTTATAATCAAAAGCTTACAGGTATCTTGAAGATTCCTTCAACCTCAGTATTATTCTATTCTTTCCCATTTGGTATCATGTCTCATAGCTTAAGAAAGTCAGTTTTTGTTTCGTTTCATTTCAGCCATGAGCCCTGTGATTTACAATATTTCAATTCTTTTTCTCACACAAATATTCCTTTTTTACAGCGTGTTGGCAAGCGGACTGTTCAAGAACTGCGAAGAGTTGGCGGAAATGCTGCGGATGTCCGGAGAAGGTACAACTTATTTCCGTCCAAACAACCGACAGCTCGTCTGCGTAACGGAAAAATTATTCTGGAATGGAATCCTGTACCCGCTCCTATCTACAAGCCGCTCAAGCCTGCGACGACCGGAAAATCCAATCAACCGAATGCTGGTTTCGACGATCTCCTATCCCAAGTTACTTCTGCGTCTGGTATCGACATAGAAAAGCCAAACGCTGCTCAAGATAACAAAGCTCCAAATCATGAAGAGAATTCTTCAGGCATACCACATGTATTGCCCGAATATAACCAATGTGCTGTTCAGTTTGCAGGCTACACAAATCTAGCTTATGAGCATGACATTCTTACTAATAAACCGGATATGCAAGAGAAAATGGAAGGACAGAATTCGTTCAAAACTTCCAATGAGATGTGTAATGGTAGTAATATTCCCGTCACACCTCGCGAACCACCCATGCCATATGGCAGTACAGTTACTTACGGTGTGCCACCACCGGGTGATCTGATACCAGCAACAAGCTTGACAAGACAGCTTTCAATGGATCGTGGACCTGGTGAGGGACCACCTGTCCCATATGCCAATATACCTCATTATGGAATGCAACAACCATCCGATATCGCCCATCCACACACAAATTTTGCCGGTCAATCATCCATGGATCCATTAAACGAAGAGCGTGGCATATCGGTAAATGTTCAGACCAAAATAATCAGCACAAAAATAACGAAAGTCAGAACCCCCAGAAGCAAGGAAATGCCTCTGCTGCTGAGAAGGCGCGAATATTCTGGAAGTTCTTCAGATGACGCGAAAAAAGATGCATCTAATAAAAAGAAGATTGGAGGTGGAAAAGCGTACAATCTGCCCTACAGAGTCAAACACAAGAGAAGAAGGAAGAGAAATCAAATTTCTTACGAGGAAAAGATATCTCTGGACAATCTACCGTATAATTTTCCAATCTCTATGGAAACCACGATTCACAAGACAAATGTAGACCCACCGAAGAAAACAGATCAATATCCTTTATTTCTTCCAAAAAGTGAAGAAGAACCTCAAAATTAAAAACAATAAAAAAAGCAATGACTATAAGGCAAAAATTATATTCTCTCAATAAGTTTAAAAGCAGTTCAACCTTTATAGAAAAACATTAATGGTTGGAAGCAAGCACATTCCAAATTATTTGTTATAAAAATTAATTTAGTCAAGTCGTATTTTTCTCTAGATTTATTACGTTTAAAAATTACGTATTTAAATGCAAAATTATACCAAATACTGTAACGACAAAATTGTTTTTGCAACACATTTTTACTTTATATTACACAGATCAAAATAAAAATAATTTTATTTTAAGTAATTAAAACATTTACTATCATAATCATTTATGTTGTGTATATTTTCCTGAATGCATAAAAAGGATTAATTTCAGTAATCTTTATGTAAGGGACATCACTTGCATCTGGCGTGCATATCACGTTACTAATTGTTAAGAATGGACAAACCGGAGACTAGAAACTCACACACACACACACATGTTTATTGATTATAAAAATGAATGAGTATTATAAAATGAAAGAATGTGGGATTATATATAAGAAACAGGATGTACATAGCTTCCTTATTTATTTATTTTTTGGCATTGTAATTGGTGACACTCTCTTTCTTCCTAGAAATGTGAAGATTAATTTTATTCATTATTAAACCCATTATTGTGGTAGTCATCTGACCAAAATTATGATTTTCATCATGTTGCATTAAACTGAGGAATAAATAACTAAATAAACATTATATTCCTCTTTTATATATCAGCTTAATTATAGTTCAATTCTGCATTCAAAATAAATCATACAAACAGAAGCATATGAGGTAATTTTTCTAATATTCTCAACAGAAACAGAACAGTGTTGTATAATTTTATCCAGAAAATAGACAGCGAAACAAACTCTCAAAGAGAAAGTTTTTATATATA
>JAPMOR010026997.1:1003314-1021181 GCA_026543865.1 Argiope aurantia
ATTACTTTTGCATAAAATATTATAATAAACAAAACGTTTTTCCATGATATATGTATTGAAATAAAAGGGAAATTTTAAAAAATTACGGTAAAATAGTTCAAAGCCTCAACGTTGCTAAGAAAAAAAGAATAGCGACAAATTTATTTCAAAAGCATATTTTCTAAAAAAATTTCTAATTTTTAATTTTTTCTGCATTATATTTTCCAAAGTATTTGTAACAATTAAAAAAATTATATATAAAGATTACTGGTATCATTTAAAAGCTAAAATTTTCAATATTATGACATTGTAAATGTTTTGGTAAAATTTATTCTTGGAGAAAAGGTAAAATATTGGTCAATTTATCATAGCCTGAACCGGTTGCTGTTATTGAACATCTAGTCAAATCGCTAGGTTGAAACCAACGAAAACCTGTTAATAAGATATGTAAAAATTAAACAGAAATTAAAAAATAATGGTAGAATAGCTCAAAATTTATTTTAATTCGTTTAAGCTTTTAAAAATTTACAACAATTAAAGGAAATGATATGCCAGAAAGAAGCAAATATTACAGAAAAGTAAAATTTTGAATTTTAAGATGGAATGGAAATATTTTAGTAAGCATTTTTGCACCGAAATTTCTGCAGAAAAACGTCAAAGTTGAGTTTAATTTCTAATTATATTGAATATTTAACTAATTTTTGATGTTTTAAATGGCAGTATTCTTCCACTTGTCTTAAAGAATAAATATGGATACTTTTATGGTAGTCTATTCGCTCAGAAGGAGATATGAAATATCTATACATAAATGAGTGGCCAAATTATGATGTTCATTCCACCCCCCTCAATATAATGTTGCACCATCTTTTGCTCTTAGTACTTTATGATCCTTCTTGGCACGGACTCGAACATATATTGGTAAGTTACCATATCGATAAACTCCAGTTTCTGATTACTTAAAATTTGATGGTATTGGATTCAGCTGCCTGATGCTCCGCTCTATCTTATCCAACAGATTTTCAGTTGGATGAGATCTGCTGCCTGTGTGGGCTAACTAAGCAAGGATGGGCAATACCAGCTTTATGACAGGAAGCCCTGTTCTGAAAATATCCATCCTTGGTAGGATGCATTATTAACAAAATAACTTGTAATAATGCATTATTACAAGGATACTTAAGTGTTGATATGCGACAACACTATCTTTAGTCATTCAGACGTTGCAACACTGTTTACAGAAAATCTATGCAATGTCCCAAACGATAATATTGCCTCCACCAGCTTGAAGGGTTATAATTATGCATTTGAGGTCCATGCTGCTTTCTCTATATTCGTGCCTCGTCATCTTCATGGTGCAATTGAAAACACAATCTATCATACCATATAATCCTCTTCCAATCATCTGCTGTCCCCTCCTTGTGTTATTTTGCAAAATGTAGACGTTTACTCGCATTCAAGGCAGACAATAGAGTCTTCCGAACAGTTCATCGGTTTCCATGACTTAATGTGCAGCAAACATTTCTTTCAGAGGCCTTCAGAATTGCTCCTTGATTAAAATTTCTCCATGATCTGACGTACCGTAGCTCTTTTCTTATACTGGACAACTCTAGCATTTGTTTTCAAATCGAGCCTTCAATAGCCTACGAAGACAACAATCCTGAAGTTGGGGCGCGGTTTCCTGCTTTAGTGTCCACTTTCTCTAATCATTAATAACTGATGTACTCGAACAATTTACAATTGCTACCGTATTGTACTTAATCGTTAAATTTATTACACCTATCATTAAAGGGCGTTCAAGGAACCTAGTACCTTTTGTTGATGATTACTTTAGGTACACTGTTGTGCACCCAATGGAATGTAAAAGTAACATTTTTAATAAGTTCAACGAATACAAAGAAAAGTAGAAAACACCACGGAATTAAAATCAATATTCTCTGCAGTGACAAGGGCGTAGAACGCATAAGTAAAATGTTTGGAGGCTATTTGAAAAAACACGGGATCTCTCGCCAATTATCAGTGCCAACAGCTAGATAATAAAATAGAGAACGCTCAAAGAATCAACCAAACTCTCTTCGATATAACACGCTGCTTGCTGAAACATTCAAAAGTGTCAAATTATGTCTGGGGATAATGCAGTAAATACCACCTGCTATATTTGAAATGGATGTCCAATCACAGTATTGATTGGTAATATTGTTACAAACCTGCAATTCGGCTTCCCAGCATAGTTTGTTGCATCAACAGAAAGAAAGTTTTACAGTCATCTGAATGGGACAGAGTCCAGGTAGCGCGTCGGAGGTCCCAGAGCTTGACGACCATTTGGCTACTTGGCGACCAATTTGGCGGCTTTGGCGCCAAAATAGATTATACTCGAAACTTCGAGAATTTTCCCGATCCGTCCAGTAGGAACCGAGATACACCTCGAACGCTCCTGATTGTTTGAGAGGCTTCTAGCCCCGCCTCCCGAGACCTATAAAAGGAAGCAGCCGCAGCTGCCAAAGGAAGGCAGACGACAGGGGAGTTCGAGAGCAGCGAAGTCAAGTCAGAAGCCGGTCGTAGTCAGTAGGAGTCGAGAGTCGGAAAAAGACCGAAGACGGAGCGGAGGAGTTGTAAGCGACTCAGCGGAGTAAACGGTGAGCAGCGACGGAGTCAAGCTCGTGCTGAACTGAGCTGTGCGCTATTGTCTGCAGTAGATTCTGGTTGAATGCTGCTGTTGTATGTTACACGTCACGGTTGAAGATGGTCGTCTCTATGCTGTATATAGTTGTCGCTTTTGTGCTGTCCTGTGTGTCTTCGTGTAAATAAACGTCGTTGTTTTTATTTTACTTCTGCCTGCTGATTGAGCGTTCTCCACACCATATAACTTCCACTATCCAAACGAACCCCGGCAGAAAAATTCGTAACAATATATTTAACAATATTTGGAACGTTTAAGACGTCAGACATTTATTGTCTTGGAGAATTTGGTAGTAGTACTTTCCAGATTCGACAACATAAAAATCTAGGTGAAACTGGCTCCCAGAGCAGAATAATGTGTAATGATGGAATATGTAAAAGGAGTTAAAGGATACATACAATGTAATGATAAAAAGGATGAATTCTTTGTCAGCATAAATGTGAAATGTCAGGAAAATGATTTCCCATAAGAAAAAGTTATACAGTTAACTTTATAGATTCTAGACCGAGGGATAGTGTAATGTTTCCTATATAAAACAATATTATTGCCTTCCAGATTTCTATCAACTTTCTCAATGAAAGTAATTCAGAAAGTTCCGAAATAATGCAAGGCAATGATAGTTCTGTAGGCGAAATCAAAGCAGACACGGATAAGATCATACTCTGAAATACAATTATGACAAAGGAAACAGAAATTAAAGATCGTCAATTAGAAGATTCTTTATTGTACAATGTGGAAGAAGATAGAAAAAATTAATCTATTTCTACATCAGACAAAAGGGATCCTACAAATTTGAAGGAAGCAATGGACTCAAGCCACCAAAACGGTCCTTCAACGTTTCCTAAGTAGAAGTTTGGAAGGAAGTCATTAATCAAGACATGAAAAACTTGAAGAGCAATCAAGTCTAGCATTTATTCCCCAAATCACCAAACACTAAATTCTGCAATTATAAGTACAAAAATTACAACTGTATAAATTATACAATTGTAATATATATATAATTCTCAATTCCAGACTCGTGCATTTGCTATGATCAGGAAAGAGAATTTTTTGCTGGAGTATATGTAGGCGACTTTCAGATACTTAGAAACTAGAAGACAAAAATTGAATATTTCAAAAACAAAATAAAGGAAATAGTTTGAAACCAAATAATTAAGAGAAGAAAAAATTAATAGTCCATTAAAATTGATAGAAAGATGAATCCTTGCTTTTATATCAGCTATCCTAAATACATTTGGAATTGAATATATTGGAGGTGCATCAAAGCTGTTGGATTCTGACATGAAAACTGCCTTCCTAATTCCGATTTTAAAAGAAAAAAGGTGCCCTACAGACAAACGGTTAGCAGTTTGCTGTACTTAATTTGTGCGCACTCTCAGATCTGTCAGATCCAATAACATATATCAGCCAACGGACACCATTCCGATGAATATCATAAAGATATAAAGCACAAATTCAAATACTTAAAAGCAAAAAATTTCTTTTCTCGTATTCTGTCCTGGGCGGTGATCGAATTCATCCCAAAATTTCCAACTGGTGCATTGTGTTGGAAGCAATAGATATTTCTTGGCGTGCAATAAAAAGCAAAAAAAAAAAAGCTGTTTTTAGTGCATCTCAAGGGGGGGGGGATACAAAAACATGTTTTGTACTTTTGAAACATATAAGGTTTTATAGAATTATCATGTTGTTGTTTTTTTCATTATTCACACAGCAGCATTAGCTTTAAAACCGATTTATCAAGCTATTAAAATTACAATGACCTTTCCCCATAATATTCATAAATAAATTTAGGAAGCAAAAGATTATTTCCTTATCGAATAAAAATATCAATTTGTTAAATCGTATAACACAAATTTTATAAATATGAATAGATGCTACAGATTTTTAAGTTATTATTTTGGATTGAATCAAAAGTTTTATTATGTATTTGCTTTTACTAATATTACAAATTAAAATATAACTTAACTGATAAAAGCGTATTTAAAAAGGGTTTTTCAATATAAAGGACATGGTAAAAAAAATTCGGTATCAAATTTTAAAATTTTTTTGCAGTAAAAATAAAAATTTCTTGTACTTATTTTGTAATTTCCCGATTATATTTAAGAAAAATACTTTCATCCATTTAATTTCAGAATTATATCGTTCCAAATGATTGTTAATGAGATTTTGATCGGAAAGGGATGATAATTCCTAAATAAAATTAAAATCCCCATTAAATTTGTGGCAATAAGTAATTATGTTTATTTTTCAAGGTTCCAACAATAGTTAACAAAAATTTTATCTATATATTCCATCTTTTCAAGCATCATAATTCAAACGAAAAGATTGCAGCTTTTCTTTATAACGTAGTAGAAGGTTACTCATACAATGAAGATAGGTTCATTAACAAATATTCTATAAAAATTTATATATTTAGTCTTCTTTAAAAACTCTGAGACTATGGCGCGAGAAATAGACTTGAGGAGTGACTCAGTGACAAAACCCACTCCTGCTATGAGGAAAGCAATGGAAGAAGCTGTTGTTGGAGATGATATGTATAAAGAAGACCCCACAGTAAACGGTAGGTACGATGTGCTTTTTTTTGTTGTTGTTGTTCGTTTATGGAAAAGAAATTAATGAAAGTCAGTTTTATTCGAAAGCGGTAAAAGTGAATTTTACTGTGCACCCAGCTGCGCCAACAATGACAAGTCGCCAATAAAGATGGCGGACAAAATAAACAAATACTTCCCCGGAACAGTTACGGTTACTATTTCCCGCCTTCTAATTAGGACTTTTTACTGATAAGGTTTTTTTTTTTTTTTTTTCATACTGCCCGGTGCATTCTACAGATGCCTTCGGCATCTGTAGAAGGCACCGGGAAGTATTTTTTAACTTAAAAAAAACATCCTACGGCTTCGCTAGCAGCGGCAGCGGAAACCTAGTAGCTTCGCTAGCACATTGAAGATAAAAACCGTGTGGATAACAGAAACAGTACATAACCAAGAGAAAAGAAAAAACGGATAAATAAGCAATCGGAACATTCTCCATACAAAATTTCAAACAAACATACTTTTCCCACCTTCATCAACTCGTAAAAAAATATATTCCACTCACCCTTCATCCATTCTGCCGGTTCGATATCAAACCATTCTCAATACAAAATTTCAACCAAGCATCCTTTCCTAACTTCATCAACTCGTAAAATATATATATATATGCATATTTAACTCACCCTTCATCCATTCTACAGGTTCGAAATACTCCTGACATAACAAATTATGAAGGGAACCAACCGTTATAACCCCAAAAGAATTACGAGAACTGCGAAAAATTCCATTGCAGCTGTCTTTTAAAGTGAGAATGCAGACGATTTTTTTTTAAAGCGCATACTGACAATTAAAAATTGCAAAAGAATAAATATTTTCTGTTCGTATTCACTTTAAAAAAAAGAAAGAAGAAAATATCTTTTAATTATAAGCTTAACTTTTTTTATTTAATAAATTTTTATAATAACAAACAAAATTAAAATCTTTAATCGATATTTTTAAAATATTTTTAATTTAACATTTTTCATAATGTAATTGTAGTTTATGTACAACTGAACCATTGCAAAAAATAGTAAACAAAATAGCAGTACGGTTGCTATAAGAGGGATCCGATGGGTTGCAAAATTGGCGACAAACAGCTGGTGCACACTAATCTTCATTTAGGCCTTCGAAGGCCTCCAAGCACAAGCTAAAGCATATCAACATTCGTCTTTCATGTGAAAGATGAATATTCATTTTTACTTTCTCATATTTATATTATAGTAATCGTCAAAAAATTCGAACTCGAGATTTTGATAAATCTCCACGTTAAAGACTTTCCTGATTTCAAAAAACACATTTTTGGAAAATGTCTGTCTGTATGTGACAAAAATAACTCTGAAATGCTTTGAACTAGATGATTGAAATTTGGTATATGGTCTTTACATCAAATTTGCAGATTTCTATCAGATTTTCTGCAAAATCTGTTCAGAGGAAGTCAGGCTTAACACGATAACACGATTAAGTTAACACCATAACTACAAAGCGAAGAGAATTAGATAAATAGAATTCTGTACGCAGATTTAATATCTATAGTGTAGATACCTGTAAAAGTGAATTTTAGTGTGCCCCTTGCTGCGCCAACTATGCCAAGTCGCCAATAAAGATGGTGGGCAAAATAAACAAATACTTCCGCGGAATAGTTACGGTTACCATTTCCCGCCATAAAATAGAACTTTTTACTGATAAGTATGCTTTTTTTTTTTCCCCAGACTGTCCGGTGCCTTCTACAGATGCTTCGGCATCTGTAGGAGGCATTGGGCTGAATTTTTTAGCTTTAAAAAAAAACATCCTATGGCTTCGCTAGCAGCAGGAGTGGGAACCTAGTAGCTTCGCTAGCACATTGAACATAAGAACTGTGTGGATAACAGGAACAGTTCATAATTAAATGAAACGGATGAATGTACCGGACATACACACTTAGATGCAATCAAACCATTCTCTATAGAAAATTTCAAATAAGCATCCTCTCCTAACTTCATCAACTCGTAACATATATATATATATATATATATATATATATTCCACTCACCCTTCATCCATTCTGCAGGTTCGAAATAATGTTTTCCGTCCCATTTACTCGACATCCATTCTTGCACAACCGACATAAATTATCGAGGGAACCAACTGTTAGAGCAACAAAAAAATTACGAGAACTACGAAGAATTTCAGTGCAGCTGTCTTTTAAAGTGAGAATGCAGACGATTTCGTAAATTAAGAATTCAGACGATTTTAAAGCGCATACTGACAATTAAAAATTTCAAAAGAATAAATATTTTCTGTTCCTATTCACATTTTAAAAAAAAGAAAGAAAGAAAGAAGAAAATAACTTTTAATTATAAGCTTTTTTTTTAATAATAATTCAATCCTTGTGCACCACAAAGTACAGCACAAGGGTTACAGAAGTAAGTAGAAACAACTACATACATAGATAAAAATATGTACATATAAAAATAAGGATAAAAACAACAGGAAAAAATAAACAACAAAGCTAATTAAAAATTGAAGCAGTAAAGGCAATAAATTTACAGAATGAGAAGAAAGACATTTTGTGGCGACCAAAAATTATAAGCTTAACTTTCTTTATTTAATAAACTTTTAATTATAATAAAGAACATAATTAAAATCTTTAATCGATATTTTTTAAATATTTTTAATATAATATTTTTCAAAATATCGTTGTAGTTCATGTACAACTCAACCATTGCAAAAAATAGTAAATAAAACAGCATTAGGATTGCTAGAAGAGCATTACGATGGGTTGCCATATTGGCGACAAAATCGGGACCCACAATTCTTCATTTCACCCTAGATACTTATCAAATTTTGAGCCAAATCCAACTACGGGTTGACTGTCTGTCGGTCTGTTATTTCAGATACATGTAAACGTGATAATTCAAAAACGCAATGACTTAAATACATAAAATTTGCGATTAGGCTTTTACGATTAGAAATGCAGTTTTGTGTCAAACTTTTTTTGTTTCAATCGAGCAAGAATAACACATCTAAAACACTAATTCGATTTTTGGACACTAATAACTGCTTGCCAGGAATTAATTGCCAAATAACTCGCCAAGGATAACACGATAGATTCAGTAAAAATGTTAAATTCGCACCAAAAGTCAATCTTTCGTAACTGTTGTACACCAATGCCATATTCTCTGACATGACAAGTTTATTGGAGAGAATGCGAGAAGTTTTGGAGAGACTGCTCCGCTAGTCCTTCAAAATTTGTCATATTCCAGATTTAATAACAAAATGCATCTAACAGAATCTGGTAACAGTGAAGTTTTATAGTTAGAAGTAGATGTCAAATAGAGGACAAAAAGTACTTAGTGTCAAAGAAATATATATATATATATATATATATATATATATATATATATCCTATACAACATAGGATCCTAAACGACGTTTAGGGGTTGAAAATCGCAAAAACATAGGAAATCCGAGAATTGTTTTAAACTGTAAAAAGTTAATAAAAAATTAACATATAAAGTTTCAACTATGAATTTTTTTAAAGTGATAGCCCATTCTTAAAAGTTTTTTTCCCATGTAGATAATATGCCGATAATATGATCCAGCAGCTCATAAATTAATGAAAACGAAAAAGTAGTTTTGAACCCTTATCTGCAAAAAGTCTGCAAAAACCCTTACCTGAAAAATAAGCTCCACAGTTTTTACGTTACATGCTTATATCAAATTAAAAATTCCTTACATTTTCAACTATGGAGCTTATAAGATATTCAAGAAAATCTAAAATGGGCACCCAAGAAAATTGCTGCAGCATCGGTGCCGATGTTTGCAGAGGATGTTATCAAATTCCAAAAATAAATTTAGAGCTGGGATAGTAGGCATTAAAGAGAAGAAAAATTACCAGAAAACATAACGTCGCAGGTAACGTTTTTTCGGTGAAAATCGCAAAAACAGACTTCAAGAAACAAATGAGCCTGACGAAGAGAATGAACGTATGAATGCAAGGATTAAGAACAATTTATCGAGCAGAAGAAGCCTTCTCGTATGTAAATTTTTCATGCGTAAAAGAGAAATAAAATTATTTCCAAGTATTTTAATGCGCATTGTAGAAATAATGGTTGTCAAACAAAAGTCAGATTTCACGAATGACGAATATGCGGATATACGTTTAACTTACGGCCGAGCAGATGACACTGGATGCCTAACACAAAGAATGTATCAAGTTCAATATCCGAGGAGGCGTTGTCCGCACCATATTACGTTTTCAAACATGGAACTTTAGCTGCGGGAGACAGGATCCTTCAAAATAACGATGCCAAATGCAAGGCGAGAAATCGGTGGGAACACACCTGACACAGAAAACAGTTTTGCAGTGCTTTGTCGATACCCCATCAACAAACACTCTATCAGTTACAGCTGAACTGGATATTCGATACAAAACGGTAAGATTATGCGTGCTGAAAACATGCTTTTCTTCCCACTTGCAGAAAATCCAACACCTATGAGATAATGATTACCCAATTGTTGAGTTCGAACGCTGTATGCTTGATGACACATAGGAAGAGGCCTACTTTTCTGCTAAAGTTTTATTCTCAGATGAAGCCTGTTTTACGAGAGAAGTCTTCTGGAACACGATGCGAATATTTGATCATTCGAAAATCTCCACATCACTATCTCGTTGAACGTACAACACAAGTTTAATATTAACATCTAGGAAGGGTCATCTATTGGGACTGTATCTTATGCTCGAATGTTTCAGTGGCGCAAAATACCTTGTTTTCTTATAGAACATCCTTACACATGGAATACCGAATTGCAAATCAGAAGATTTGGTTAATGCATAAAGATGCACCATCAATTCTGCAATTTTCATTAATGAATACTTGCTCGCTGCTTTTATTTTCCTTTTACGCATGAAAAATTACATACGAGAAGGTTTCTTCTGCTCGATAAGTTGTTCTTAATCCTCGCACTCATACAGTCATTCTCTTCGCCAAGCTCATTGCATTTTTGCGATTTTCACCAACTAAACATTACCTGCGACGTTTTGTTTTCTGGTAATTTTTCATCTCTTTACTGCCTATTCTCTCCGCTCTGAATTTATCTTTCGAATTTGACAATACCCTCCGCAACATTGGTAACGATATTACAGCGATGTTTTCTGGAGCCCATTTTAGTTTTTCTTGAATATCTTAAAAACTCCTCAGTTTTCACACTTCGTGTATCAAATTAAGGAGTATAAAATTCCTTACATTTTCAAGATTTTTTTTTGCTTCAAGTTTTAATATTTTTTGCAGATATGGGTTCTAAACTACTTATTCATTTTCAGTAATTTATGACCCTATGGATCCTTATATTGGCAGAAAATTAAAATTTTTAAGAATGTGGTTTTACTTTAAAAATTCATAGTTGAAATATCATTGTTAATTTTTTATTGATTTTTTTATAATTTCCGACAATTATCGGATTCCCTACATTTTTGCGATTTCCACCTACTAAAACATCGATTGGAACTCTGTGTTGTATGGCGATTTTTTATCTTCCTGTCACCTCTCACCTCTCTGAATTTGTCGCCGAAGTCGGCAACGCACTGTGTATTGAAAACAATTGAATAAATCTAAGTTACCCCGCGAAATTAAACATTTATGAATAGAAACATCTTCATTAATTTTGTCAAAGTGTCGTAAAAGTAAAAACCATAAAGACGAATTTTCAGTACTAAACTTAATAGCGTTGGAACCATTAATAGACTTATAAGCAAATGGATTCGTAAATACCTTATGTAAAAGTTCCGTTATGTGGTGAAAAAGAACTGAATACTTAATTAATGTGCATATCTTTAATATCTATCTTTGTATGCAAATTATAATGTCAAAATACAGCCGTCTTGCATTTTTATTTTCCCATATATGAAGTGTAGAGAAGTTTTTAATCATCGAAAACTCCGAACTCCAGATTTTTTTCGAATCTCCTGAGTTCGGAAAACAAACTTTTAACATTATGCTCTGAGCAAAATGCTCTGAGGTAGGAAGAAAAACATTTCTGGACTTTACACAGAATTTGTAAATTTCTATCAAATTTCAGACGAAATAGATTCATAGGAAGCCTGTCTGTCTGAATCGAGTACTAATGAGCATAATAACTACAAAACGTAAAGAGCTAGATAGATAAAATTGGTATTTTGCAATTATCCCGGCGACCCTTTTCGCCAAACCCGATATTATCGAAAAAAAGGTAGTTTCTGCGCCAATAACCGCTATAAATTTTCATCATGATGGCTTTCAAAGAATTGGCGCCACTACAGAGATTAAGCATTTGTCATCTGGTTGATCGTCTGTCAATCTTTATATTCGCATTCATGCAAACGCAATGTATACCAAGAAATTCGGTATGTTTGTGATTACAACTATAATTTCGTGTCAAACTTTGGCTTCAGTCATTTGGCAGAAAGAGGCCAAAAATATATATTCATGCGGAAGATTCTGCAAAAATGCTAGATTTACGCCAAGGATCTATATTTTGTAACTATTTTCCGCCAATGCCATGCCAAGCTTTCTCAGCATTACCAAGAAAATGTTTAAAAACAAACGAACCAAAAGTAATACAACATCATGCTCCGATGTTTCCGACTTGAGTTCGGAATCTCCTTTAATATTTTCTTGAATGTGGTGCACAATGTGTTGGCAGAAAAATAGTCTTAATATTTCATTTTATTTTAAATTGATAAAAATAATTTTCAAAGTACACTTGACCTCAAATTTTGATAAAATTTATAAAATTAATATAAAATCTTACTATTTAGCTAATATTAACTAATTTTAAGATTAAATACTGCTCTACTCCTTGATGATATACATATCGCGATAACATTAAATTATATTGTACGTAATATATGTATTCAATTGGAAATTTATTATCAACGGTTTCAATTTTAGAATTGGAAGAGAAAGTCGCCAGCTTGTTCGGAAAGGAGGATGCCCTCTTTGTTCCCTCAGGAACAATGGGAAATCTTGCTGCCGGTGAGTGATCTAAGACGAATTCAACATTTCTTTTGTAATTCGAGGAAAGAAAGAAATTTCTTCTCAAAATTTTTTGGTAATCGAAAAAAAAAATACATTTAGTATGGAAAATAAAAAAAATGTAATATTTTTGCTATTTCTATTTTTAAGAATTTTTTCCTCTTCCTCTAATTAAAAAAAAAAACCGAAATTTTTTTTTATCTCTGTCTCAGTAAACTATTTTTATGCTATAATTGGTTAAAGAAAATGAGGCATGGACATTTTTTCTCCTTCTATTTTTTATTATTTATCAGGAAAAAAAACCTCTCCAATATCATGCATTATATATTTCATGGATAATTTTTTTCATAATTACATTAAAATATAAATCTGTATTTCATATAATTTAAGTCATAAAAGAAGTAATAGTACTTAAAAAAAAACATCGTAGTTTTTAAAAAAGTTTTAATGTAATCACTCACTATAAACGGAAAACTTATGAACGGAATTGAAAGCCCCGTAAAATGGATAATTTGAGCTCCTTAATTCATATATGCTTATTTAATGATTTTTCAATTTTTAAACAGAATTTTTTAAAACTGAATTTGACTTCAAAGACTTTTTAGAAGTAGGAATTAATAATCGTAAATTTGAACGGATGTTTAAATAAAAAGATATTAATTTTATTTCAAATATGAATATCAAAATGCAATCTACAAAAATATCTACTAATATCCCTCCTTACATTGAACGGCTATGGGATTGTGACAGATACAGATGATAACAAAACCTTACTGCTTCATATAAATGCTTTAAAAATATAGAGTGTCCCAAAAAGATTGAATTATGGTTTAATTCTTTACCCATTAGAAATAAGTGGACGATATAGATTGCAAAATACTTCAAAGTAATAGGAAGGAAATAAGAAATAAGGTTAAATTTATAAAAAAAAACTGACTTTAATTTTCAAAAAGTTACATTTTTTAAGTTTTTACACGCCTTTTTCAGAAAAATTTGATCAACTAGAAAGTTTTTTTCCATCTTACAAGACCATTAAAAAACCGCATAACTGTATCTTTAAAACCAAGTGAATTATTGGCTTTGCTATTTTCCATATCACGTAAAACTGTTTTTTCAATAAAAATAGGAGTCATATGCAGATTGATAATGGAAATTTTTAGATCAAAATTGCGATACCATGTGTAAAAATTAAAATGCTTTTAGATAAAGTTTTAATAAACCAAGATAAACATTGGTCTGCCTATGTTCAGCGTGGTGCATGATGTTCTCAATTTTATTTTATGCGGTCTCGCAGTCGGAGCTACAAAAATTCCTGCATACAAATAGATATTTTATATAATATGTTTTATAAAGTCCTTGTGGTAAAAGAAAATCGTCTATATTTCACTGTGCATTTAAAAAATATTTTAACGCAAATATTTGAAATAGCCAAATTAAATAAAATAAATCATCTGTGAATTAATTTGTTGGAATGTCTTTTCGAAAAGTTTTGATAAATTTGACAATAAATTATTTGCTTGTAGTTATTTTACATTATAATTTTTACAACTAAAAATGGCAGTCTGATCATAAAAAACCTTAAGAAAATGTAATGTCGCCATGAATATGCCTTAAACTGGCAAAAACAAGTTTTAACGTAAAAATTATTACACACTTTATATTTTTAAAATGCGGGCTGGTTATAATTAAAGTTCCACTTTGGAATGGTCATAAAAGAAAAACTACTGGACCAAATGTTATCAAACTTGGTAATAGTTTAAAGAAGGTCACGAGAATTTCTTTCCTGCCAAGAAAAAAAGTTCAAAACCTCATCACCAGGGGAGAAATGTCGCTGTAAGCAGTATTATGAAGCAAAATAGGACATGAAGACATCGGTTTAAAATGTATTTAATTGTTTCTGAAACGTGTTACAAAGCATGTTCAATGTGATGACAACCATCTTCTGAAAGCAAGTTAGATGGCTCTTGTGCCAGAAAAATACAAACTAACCAACCAATCTGAAAGGAAGTTAAATCGCATTAATGCATTCTCAACAGTAGCTCTTCGCATATCAGGAGGAAGGTTACGCACATGTCGGTGTATCGCATCTTTCAATTACCTAAAATTGTTTATTTTATCACCATAAATAGTGCTTTTGAGATAAAACACATTGAACATTTTTTGTAACATGTTTCAGAAACGATTAAACACATTTCAAACAGGTGTCTTCATGTGCTATTTTGCTTAACAATATTGCATACAGCGCCATTTGTCCCTTGATGATGAGTTTTTGAACTTTTTCCCATGACCTCCTTTAAATTATTACCGTTGATAAAATCTGGTCTATTTCGTAGTTTTCCTTTTAAATCCATTTCAAAGTGGAACTTTAATTATAACCGACCTGTATGTAAAAAATTTTATTTCTATTTTGGTACATGGTCCCTATGCAGCACGTTCAATTTTCAGTTAACTCACTCAATTTCAAAGATACAAGTAGGCGTTTTTTTTTTATAATGGTGTTGTTGCATAAAAAATTAAATCTTTCCAATAGGTTAAATTTGTCTAGAGAGATCTATTTTGTCTAAGAGTTTAAAAAGTGTAATTTTTGAAAAATTATCAGGAATTTTTTTTAACATTTGCTTATTTTACACTTTATTTTGAACTACTTTGCAATTTACATTGACCACTTATCTATAATAGTTAAAGAATTAAACTGCGTTTCGATCCTTTTGGGATGTTCTGCATATTGTATTCATTTTGAATCACCTCTATAACGAGTCTTCTGTCATTTATGAAATGACTTTTCAGTGATATCGCATTGCTGGGCAAAAGGGCAGGAAATCATCGTGGGCGATCAATCGCATATATTTATTCTTGAACAGGGAGGAATCGCACAGGTAAGATTCATCCCATTATTCATTGAACAATAAAGTGTGGCTGTAAAATAAGGTACTGTTACGAGTTACTCTCCATCGGG
The DNA here is from genome assembly GCA_026543865.1 of Argiope aurantia. Taxonomy (NCBI): domain Eukaryota; kingdom Metazoa; phylum Arthropoda; class Arachnida; order Araneae; family Araneidae; genus Argiope; species Argiope aurantia. Next base: position 1,018,483 of record JAPMOR010026997.1, read on the forward strand.
ATACTTTCAAAATTTGTTGGTCGATGAAATAAGCAGTCCTTCGGTAACAAAAGAGAACGACTTTTATTACACATAATGACGGCAAATATACAGCCGAAATGAACACAGGCAACACACAGCAGCACACCACAACACACAATAGCCCACAAGTAGTAATCGGTAGCAATAACAATCACAGCACACAAAGCGGCCAAACAGAATTCAGCAGAAGGAGCAAATCTTCGTAGCTTCGCTCTACGGTCTCTCCAAACGGCTGCAATTCTCCACTGTCTCCTCACTTTAGCTGTATCCAACTGCCGACACACTACTACACGACTGGTTACTCCTCACAGGACTCGATGCTTCTTCCACAACAAACACCAGAACTCGGCACACAGTTCAGTCCAGCAATCAGTTGAGTTCCACACAACGCTTGTTGCTTCGTTATCCTCTAGACGACTCGATACTTGTCTACGATTCCGACTGCCGGCCTTTTATAGTTCCCGGGAAGTGGGCCGAGAAAGTTCTGGATCAATCAGGAGAATCTCAATTCCTGTTGACTCAAATGCTAAAATTCTGTAAGTTTTCAGTAATATCTATTTTGTCGCCAAAATCGCCAAATTTGTCACCAAGCTCTTAGATTACTAATGCGGCACCCTATCAGCACCCAATAGTTGATCGTAAAACGGGCTTTCCAGTAATTGAACTACCTGTGCTGGGAAGCAACATCACAGATTTGTTACAATATTATATTTATCTTGGGATTTTACTTGCTTTATTTTATCGCTTTGGTTGGAAAGACGTGCCATGCAGGTCGGATTGATTTTGTCACAAAATTGACAAAGACATGTTCTACACGTTAGCCAGCAATTGTCACAGAAGTAGAAATAATTTTTTCTCAAAATTTAGAGGAACACAGTATTAGCTCAAAAATTAATTCATTTAGAAGATATAAATCTTTGTACGATTTCTAAAAAGTATCGGATACTTTGCGCCCTCACTGCAAATTCCAATGGATTGTTTTAGGATCTATGAGGTAAAGGGCATCTTGTATGGCTACTCTACTCCAAGACTTAACGTGAATGGATAAACAGTAAGCTTTGTTGGGACTTTGAACTGAAAATCCTTCCATATTTTCATCATTCCATGCTATTTGGCAAGATAATCCACTATGAATGCTGGTGGAAAGAGAGGAAGAGACTCCGATACTTAAATGGGGCTTCTTTGCTTTTTCTAATGAGTCGTTTCCCGAAAGGTTAAAAGCGAATCCAGCAAGACCTCTGCATCTCTTTTAAATGTGTGGCCTAAAACAAGAGGGACTGTCCCTCTGAAACTTTCTTGCATATTCTCTAATAAAAGTGTATTATTAACCACCTTTATTTGACAAACAATAATTACGATAGCCTATCTAGAGCATGATCTTTGGTAGTTAATCGCTGACATGTGTACCAGAAAACCAATTGTGTGTTTTGGATGCATTTTTTTCCCGATCAAATGAAAACCAAAATTTGGCATAGAACTATGATTGTAGTCACAAAATCATATATCAAAACCATATATATTGCAATCAATCTGTTTTTGAATTATCACTTTTACATGTTCCTAATTTTGCCTAGATATAATTTAGAGGGTTTTTCCTAATTTGAACTTTGGGACATTTTTCAAAAATTTTTATTAATTAAAAGTAAGCTAGATTTTGATGTTTTTTCTGATATAACTTATGAAAGTATTCTCGCTCGAAAATTATTTTTACACCTTTTAAAGTCATGCAATTATCTTTTCAATGATGCCAATTTGGTTGTTGTGAAGTCTTTTTAGATAAAATTTAATAAATTTTCGAACATATTTTAAAGTATATTTAAGAACAATATTTTCATTGTTGTAAATGAAACGGAAATCGTATTTCCATTGCTTCGTCAAATATTTTCGTCACGTGATTCTCTTTCATTGTCGACAACCAAAGAAGAATCCTGTTTTATATAAATGCAATTTATAGGACAAACAAAAAATGAAGTTACGATATCGCTAAATACAGTTGAAGATAAACCGCACACAACAGAGCTATGGTGTCAGAGGTCATATGGTCTCAATTCATATGCAGGAAGAATAGAACGCTTATAAGAGCATTAAAATAACAGCAGTAATGTCTAATAATCTGATGGGATCATAAACGTGAAGTTTTATTTGAACGATTTAATTTATATTAAATATAATAACCAATATCTTTGGCGAAACAGTTGGTTGTCAAAGGCGACTATTTGTTAAAATAAAATCAATGATGCATAAGCACTGCTAAAGCAAAGTCTATTCAAGAAATTTCTTATTTGGTAAGAAAAAGAAAGCGAAAGAAAATAGAATGAAGAATGTTTCGAAGAAAACAGTGTTACACAAAGTACAAAACTCAGAGTACAAAGGAAAACGTTGAGCATGAAATACTCTTCTGATTCATATTTTATTCATATTGTTCCATGTATCAGATGGCTTTTAATTAGCTTTTGCAAATTCGGATTATATAGAACAATTTGAAAGAAAAATTCAAATGCGAATTATTCTATTTTCAGCTGGGCGGTCTTCACGTGAGCTGCGTGCGCACTCAAGAGGACGGCACATTTAACTTAGAAGAGCTAAAAGAGAAAATACGACCTCGAATTCCGCATATATTGGGTTCTTCCAAGATGGATGTCGAGTATCCCGAGCCTTCCACCGCTCTCATATGCTTG